>MU551645.1:1009914-1057206 GCA_024362625.1 Silurus asotus
AAACCCTAATGGCTGAACTGACATCAGACAAACCCCACCTCTCTTTTCTGAGTGTATGAGTGAGGGTACGTGGCAAGATATAATAATTGCAAATGAAAAAACCATTGCTACCCATGTCACCTACGCCTTATGCCTTAATCCGCCACTGCCAAGCAGCAATCAAAACAAGTTTAAAAAGAGAGCACGCACTCTACCCTGATCAGTGGCGTACTGCGTGCTTGTCTAGTTAAGTTTTTACAGGCTCATAAATAAAGAGTAACAACTGATTTTGCAAAATGTAGTTATGTAAAAAGTACGATATTTGACTTTAAAATGTAGTGAAGTTAAAGTAAAAGTCTCCCCAAATGGAAATACTTGTGTAAAGTACAGATACGCAAAAAAACAACTACTTAAGTACAGTAACAAATTAAATGCACTTTGTTACTTTGCACCACTGGTAAACTCACCATTATAAATTATTTATAAAAAGATAAAAAAGGAACATCTCCCACAGATTGCAAAGAATTCATGTATCCCCTAAGATTGTATTCCAGCCAAGTAATTTAAATAGTTTATGATTATGATGCCACTGCCAGTAGCTGAACTGGCTGTGCTCTCTGAATGGATTATGTATTCAGAATATGCAACATTCTTCTCCAGATGTGTTTTGTCACTCAGTGATTTCATATTTCAAGAGTTTAGAAAGCTGAGATGGTGTCAAACGATGCTTTTTCATTTAGCCTTCCCACCCTCTCATTGTATAGAGAATGGGAATTGAAAAAATACTGGAGGACTAAAGCTCTTTTAAAACAATCATGAGTATGTATCAGCTATAATCCAAAATAAGAAATTTTAATAGAGGTACATGAGCTTGTAAATATGATCAAACATGGCATAACACTGCAATTGCATTCATCCTAAGTTATCCTGGATAGGACAAAATCAAATCTCACAAAATAAACTGTGCTCAATAATAGGAAGAGGAGAAAGGAAATCACCTAATTCGTTTAATGTCCTGACACAAGCTTACTTCATAATCTTTAGACATTTCCATGTAAAAAAAATACTAGAGTATATATATACAGAAATTTTAATTTTGGTCAACATTAGTTAAATATGTTTAACTTATTTATATATGTATAAACATATTTAACTAATGTTGACCAAAATTAAAATTTATATATATATATACAGAAATTTTAATTTTGGTCAACATTAGTTAAATATGTTTAACTTATTTATATATGTATAAACATATTTAACTAATGTTGACCAAAATTAAAATTTCTGGAGCTTTCCACTCTAGTATTTTTTTTACATGGAAATGTCTAAAGATTATGAAGTAAGCTTGTGTCAGGACATTAAACGAATTAGGTGATTTCCTTTCTCCTCTTCCTATTATTGAGCACAGTTTATTTTGTGAGATTTGATTTTGTCCTATCCAGGATAACTTAGGATGAATGCAATTGCAGTGTTATGCCATGTTTGATCATATTTACAAGCTCATGTACCTCTATTAAAATTTCTTATTTTGGATTATAGCTGATACATACTCATGATTGTTTTAAAAGAGCTTTAGTCCTCCAGTATTTTTTCAATTCCCATTCTCTATACAATGAGAGGGTGGGAAGGCTAAATGAAAAAGCATCGTTTGACACCATCTCAGCTTTCTAAACTCTTGAAATATGAAATCACTGAGTGACAAAACACATCTGGAGAAGAATGTTGCATATTCTGAATACATAATCCATTCAGAGAGCACAGCCAGTTCAGCTACTGGCAGTGGCATCATAATCATAAACTATTTAAATTACTTGGCTGGAATACAATCTTAGGGGATACATGAATTCTTTGCAATCTGTGGGAGATGTTCCTTTTTTATCTTTTTATAAATAATTTATAATGGTGAGTTTACCAGTGGTGCAAAGTAACAAAGTGCATTTAATTTGTTACTGTACTTAAGTAGTTGTTTTTTTGCGTATCTGTACTTTACACAAGTATTTCCATTTGGGGAGACTTTTACTTTAACTTCACTACATTTTAAAGTCAAATATCGTACTTTTTACATAACTACATTTTGCAAAATCAGTTGTTACTCTTTATTTATGAGCCTGTAAAAACTTAACTAGACAAGCACGCAGTACGCCACTGATCAGGGTAGAGTGCGTGCTCTCTTTTTAAACTTGTTTTGATTGCTGCTTGGCAGTGGCGGATTAAGGCATAAGGCGTAGGTGACATGGGTAGCAATGGTTTTTTCATTTGCAATTATTATATCTTGCCACGTACCCTCACTCATACACTCAGAAAAGAGAGGTGGGGTTTGTCTGATGTCAGTTCAGCCATTAGGGTTTCCAGTAAAAGATCTGACAAGTCCTGGAATAAAGTCACTTCAGTAAGGAGAGATAAATCTAGGTTATGGATGACAAAAAGGCTCTAAACTAAACCCTCAGGAGCCCAATTCAGAAGAAAAGAGGAAAGGAGAAGGAGAAGGAGAAGGGAAATGTGCAAAATATAAAGGTTTGTATGCAGCTTTAGCACTTATCTTGTTATGAGGATTTTATAGGCTAATGTTTTAATTTAATTTAATTATTTAGTTGGATTGTAGTGAAACAGCACTTATTGATTTGTTTACCTTAATTGAGGTGATGTTATATAAGGTTTTCTATGATTGCACTGAAAAGGTTCTGAACTGAGTTCAGTAAAGAGGAATTTACAGCTCAAAAGATTAATTTAAAAGAAATATATTATAAGGATATAGATATTTTATATATCATATGGCTACAATTAGCCAAGGAGTTGTTTGGTTATTGGTTCTTAGAGTTTAATAAATTGTGCATAATGAAATGTGAATCTAATTGCACAATCAATGCATTTAGGGTGATATTTTTACATAAAATGTATCCAAAATTGTGGACTGCTCTGAGAATATGTCTAACTCCTACAGTTACTGTAGCTGAAGCAGGAGCTTTTCAAAGCTGAAACTAATTAATGGGGGACACTTTCACCTCATTCAAGCTAGACCCACCACTGCCGGTTGATGGTATCTACTTAGCACAAACATGCAGTTCAGCATAATTTCAACAGCAAGCAGAACATTTGAAGAGTTTTAAATGATGGAAGAAACTCCTGACGTGCCACAGTACCCGTGGCCCTATTTGCGTGATTTTTTGGAAGTTGTTGAAAAGAAGGATTTGGGATAATGATTATTTTATTAGATATCAATCAGTGTTTGACTCATTAATATAATTCTATTAATAGATTGGTGTGCTAAAAGTAATATTAGAGTCTTTTCGCATAAACGGAGTTGATTAAGCATCTTGTGATAACAATGATAGTAGTACATTATAGCAATAATGCAATAATAAATCATAGTACTTAAGTACATTTGAAGGCAAATACTTTTGTACTTTTACTCAATTGAAAGTTTAAAGGGGAGCATTTTACTGGAGTAATATTTATCCCTGCTGTATTGATACTTTTACTTCAGTACATGCTTTGTGTGCTTCGTCCACCACAGGAGTTTGCATATTTATACAAACCTTTTCTTATATCTGTGAAAAAAATTGCCATTGCATGACCACCTAATATCTGTTTCAAGCAGATATATGCCTTTACAAAAAGGGCTATGATCCAAAACTCTATTGTCAAATAAAGACCAAGACTAACCTAGATTTAATTAAAATAGTCATAACAGGGTCAAGACCTATTCAAGAACAAATACAATTTAAGTTTGAAGAAAGTTTTTTTAGTTTTTGAGGCCAAGACTTTACTTTAGTGTCATATATAATTAGAAAATGATCTGGATAATTACATTGAATACTGCTAAAGCATTTCAGACAACAGTTTTGGTTTTTTGTACAAACATGGTGGAGAACAACACAACATTGAGACTGGACCTACAGTCTTATTTTTTACAAAATGTTTGAGAATAGAAAAAAACCCTCTAATTCACTAACAGAATGATAATGACTAATGAAAATGGTAATTATCAGCACAGCTGTCAAAAATGTGTTAGCAGGCAGGCATAGAATTAGCGACCATCTAATCTCTGTGAGAAGTCCAATTAGCCTTGACAGAGGTGCTATTTAGAACACTTTCCAAAACAAAAAAAAAAATCCTGAGGAAAGCTGCTAGCTTTTTTGGCCTGCTGTGGCTGGATCAGTATGCTGACAGCATGACAGCCGAAGGCCTCAGTTATTAATATTTTCATGCTCCAAACAGAGAAACGATCTAATAATGTAATCATTGCCTATTGTAAATTAAATCACTGCACTGTTCTGATTCTAAGCAGAGCCTGGCTACTGAAATATCGAGCACAGTAATGAGGGCCAGAAAGCTTTCACAGTTTGTTTAAGTGGGATCACAAAAGAAAAAAATGAAAACCCAGAGTGCTATTCCATCTGAATGCAAAGCTGCTCATCATTTTCACTACTGCTAGTGTGGAAACACTAGAGTCCTGAATTACTAAACGCAGGGTGAAAGGTAGGTGGAATTAGATAGTGACCTATAATGTAGAGAATATTCCTAGCCTAGAATATTCCTTGGAGGAAAAATCTAAAAAAAAAACAAAAGATTATTAAAAAAAGATAAAAAATTAAAAAGAAATACATTTTAATATATTGGCAAAGTCTCTGAGTGATATATGAATTTGAGACCAGGGGCTCAGCTACAGGAAAAATGATATGCAGAAATGTAAAAATATGAACATGTTGATCTTGATTGCTGTTACTGTAAATCATAGTTGGTGCTGACATGGCATCATTCATTAGTTCCTTTTTCTTTTTTTATGTGACATGAATCTAAGGCAATGCATGCTGAAGTGTCTAGAAATGTCTTCAAGTATTTCAACTTCAACAATTGAAAAGTAATTCTGCAAAACCATTTAAAAGTTGCACATAGATACATACAAATATGTTTATTTGAGAGATTTTTTTATGCATTAAATCATTGTTTTGCCTATTGCTTTTTTGTCATAGCTAATAGTTTGCTGCAGGCTGATCACCTGTGCTTCGGAGCAGCAGATGTCCTTAACAGAATAATTCTCTCTGAGGACCAGAACTGTCCTATAAATAGTGTTCAGCAAAACCGTGTAAACATAATGTGTTCTCTCATGCTTTCACAGTAATCAAACCCATAGAAAGCTCCATCTGTGGCCACATTCACGCCTGGTCTAAACTAGGAAATGTCCTTTAACAACTCTCATTCCCTCATCTGAACTACCAAGGATCATTTACATATCCTGATTCTTTTATATTCAAACAGACACTGATTGAGCCTTTAGCATTCTTTCTTTCAAAAGCCTTGTGCAGCTCTCAATTATGCAGGTTTTTTAAGGCTCACCTTTGGTGAACTGCTTAATGCATTGACACCAAATTGAAAATATGGTTTCATGTGGATTGAATAAAGCAAAATGTATTCCAACATAAAATTTCTGTCACTTAATCATTATGTTAATATATGCAAAGCAGGCCTCTGCAAAAATGAGAGAAATCCTCTGTTGTAGGCTTTTACTTCAAACTTTTATCAGTTCCTTTAAAGAAATAATAAATAAAAAATGAAGAATGCTTAATGTGGAACTGAAAAGTGTAGAAACTAAGACTGTAACCCAGAATATGGTCAAAAAGGGAAAAAGGAGTACCAAAAAAGTATACAATCAAATATGAAGAACACATTTAAATAAGTTTTTTAAACAGATGGGGTTTCTTAAGTATTTTATTAGGGTTTAGTCAAGATATTTTTACAGATCCAAGAAAATGGTACATGAAAGCAACTAAATTAATAGGATACAATGATCTAGTTTAAATTATATTTGAATAATAGTTAATTTGGCATCAGTAAACGCACTTGTTTAGACATGAGTCATATAACCATATAAAAACAAAGTATTCATAACTTACATGAAATTTAGACTGCAAAGATTGCAATATTGGCTTTAGAATATAGTCATTGTATAAGTAAGTGTAATACATTAATAAATGAGCTACGCATTTAGATATTTAGTGGAATATACAAAAAATAAAAACCTCAGAATTTTTTTTTTTATATATTTTGGAATGTATGAAGAACAAAAATTGTGTCTATGCTGAGTAAATGTTACATAACAAACTTGAGGTGCATGTAACAGCTATGCTTTTATATTCCTCCAAGCTACAGTACAGTTGACTTTTGGCCCAACTAAACCAGAAATACAGCCTTTTCCATTTCACAATTTAATAGTGTATTGCAGTGTGGATAAACTGATTTTAACATGTTCCATCTCACATTTTACAGACCTATAACTAAAGATTGTAAGTCCCATTTAGCCAACACATGTTAAGTTAAACTTCATTTTTCTTAAAATCATTTCTTAATCGTTGTATGCTGGAGGAAAAACAAGTATTCCTATGTTACAAAACCTTCCACACAGTATAATAGATAAATGTTTGTTAACATTATTAATAATGGAAATTTTGACATTTTGCAACTCTGTGGAAGGTCACTTTGCATGGAGTATTTAGAGGGCTACAGAACAAAAAATCCACCCACCATCAACCATATATTTACAGAAACAATGCCAGGATTACAGCACTTTCTGTAATTTACTAAATCCTGTTGCTATGGTTCCCACCACTTGGAGTACTGCCTGTATGATCTTTTTTTATGGTCTTTTTCTCAATACAATACAATGTATACTAACCAGGCTAGCATTAACTTTGCAAACCAGCAGGTCAGTTCTTTATATTTGCTTCATATACATGTATTGACATACAAAACCTCATTAGACTGTACCAATTGCCCATTGACACGCATTGATCTCAACCCGAAGGGCTTCTGCATCAGTAAGTGTAGGCAATATACATCTCTTATAAGGTTACAGCTTTAAAGCACACATAAACACACATAATATATATTTAATGAACCAGGTTAATTGCAGAATAACCCAATACCTCTATAGAATAAATGTTTCTGTCAAGTGAAGAATACAGTTTTTTTTTTTTTTAAATATGCATTTGCAATACCAGCCTGCAGCATATTCACTATTACTGGTGAATTCTGAACTGAAATAATAGCCTATGTGTCTGTTCTAATGACACTATCAGATGTGGAAGAGTAATAAGTTAAATACTAGAATTTCTGCACCCAAGATGTGTGTCAATGCACAGGCTCACTCTCTGACTTCTAGAGGTTACAGTCCTAAGCAGTGTTGTGCTAGTTACTAAAAAATAGTAACTAGTTATAGTTATTCGTTACTTCATTAAAAAGATAACTTAGTTACTTCGTTGATTACTTACACCAAAAAGTGTAATGCGTTACTGTTAAAAGTAACTTTTTAGTAATTTTTTTAAAGAACTTTCTTTAATGTTCCCATTAATGCCCTTTTATGCGTTATGGTCTACACAAACACAAAACTGACTTTAACGCAAAGTAATCTTTAAACACTATTTTATTGAAGTCAGACCAGCACAAACTGAATATATCACAAGGATTTCTGAAATAAATAACAAAACAAGCTGAATAATATATTCACAATCAAAAACTAAAGTGGCTTCTGCATCATAAAAGCTGTTGAGCTCCTAAAAATGTTCCTTTCACAGCTTAAGTATGAAAACTATCAACAACGTAGAACAGAACATTTGGTTAGCTTCTAGCTTCAAGCTTTGTTGAGGCATGGAGTTCTGGAGGTGCTTCGACAGATTGGAGTTGCTGTTTATCACAGTAGATACGACCTTCTATTCAGAAAGACACAGTTTAAATTTGACTAAAAAGTTTTTGTCTTTATGCTCAACTAAAGTGAAATAATAAAATCACTTTGAGAAACTAATATTGCTATCGCCTCGACTCGCCATTACTGCTGCACAGACCTGAATAAACAGAGACACAGCCACAGTGCGTCTTCTTCGTGTTTACAGTGGTTCACCCACCAATCCTACAATGCGTCTCTGCTGTAAACAGGTTAGACTGTAGGCTAGACTTCAGCCACAATTAATTCATTGAAAAAAGGAGCGGACACTGCACCATACAGTAACGATAATGGAGTTATCGCGTTACAGTATTAGTTACTGTCAAAAGTAATTTCGTTACAGTAACGCGTTACTAGTTACTGCCCAACACTGGTCCTAAGGTAATAACTTTCCTATTGATATTAGAAATTAGTACACAGGAAGTATCCACTAGTTAAAAAATTAAATTCCCTGTCAATTTACAGTAGAACAAATCAAGAAACATGTTGCTTATAGTAGTTATCTCAGGGAATGTATCTCTTGATATCTCTTGTCATGCTTAAATATTTTAAACTAACTATTGTGAGGATAAATGAAAGACAAAGACATATCTATTTTGCCAAAACAGCAATTATACAGGTCAATAAACTATAATTTGACTTTTTCTAGCATACCTGATAGTAATGGGTGTTCAGGAATAATTCGTTTATTTTAAACAATTTTATTTTATGACTCAGGACTAACAAGTTGTCTGAAAGAATGATTTGTTCTTATTGTGTTGGCTGCGTATGAGCAAAATCGCTTCTTTTGTACACTGACAACTGACACAGACCCTTTACAGGAAACATGAAAGATTAGTTCACCTCCTATGTCTATTTGTCTGAATCTTGTCTTTTGTTCATTTGTCACGTGACAGCGCATGGCTCTGGCTCTGTAGAGTAAACCGAAATTAATGACTCAGACCAAAAGCCTGGGGAGGTGAACTTATAATTTCTGTTTCATATACTGTCATTTTGTTTTTACATTAGAAGCAAAGGATGTTGTGCATTTATAACCAAAACAAAACAAGCAAATCACAACTAAGTGCAGTTATCTGATTTTTCCATCACTGTACATAATTCAACTGTCTTTAGATGTACCACTTACTCACAGCAAAGCCCAGTTTGTATCAAATTTACTATGTACTATGTTGTTTACTATCATAATGCATAAATGTAAAACATTAAAATACCAGATTATTCTATGCATTGTCTATTGTCCTTTTTACTCTTCTTCAGGTATGTGGAAAAAGTTTTCAATGAGAACTAAAATAGAAAACACACAATCTACATCTAAGAATATTTGTTTTGCACAGCCGTTTCATTACCAGTGCCTGAGCCAACACCAGTCCCTGTGCCTGAGCCAACAATGCTTACTTAAAATAATGAAATAGTTGTAAACTTTATTTACTTCTAGCACACAAATTGCAGGAGAAAACTTGCATGCTTCTTATCTGCTTAATGACAGCATGTCATCTCATTCCACGGTTAGAAAGCACATCCATCTCCATCTGAATGCTGATGAGTGCCAAGGTGGTGTACAAGTACCAAGTAGATTCCATGGATGAGCAGTCAGGAGTAAGATGCTGACAGAGTACTTGGGGGTGAAAAATTCTCTATGGGGTCAGTATGCATGATAAATGTATTGCAAGTTGCATCGCTGTCCACTGAAATTCTCTGAAATGTAAATTCTGACTAAAAATAGGCCTTCAGAGTGGAACCAAAATGTCACATCATACACTGTTTATAGGTTCTGGTGTTAAGGGATCAGGTTGATATATCTCACTTGGCACTACCATGAGACTGACACATTTTTCTCTCTCTCCCATCCAATGCTTCCTATTTCCCCAGAGAGAACATTTGTATAGTGAACCTGGGTAACGAAACATTTTTATGTTTAGTGTAGGTTTATTTGGTTTCTGTGATATGGCTACTAATTACACCCTTACTGTTCAGGTTTCAGGTTAAGAGATGATATATATCTAAAACAACACTTCATTGTATAGAATAAATATATACAGACATAGATTTTACACTTTTATTAACACTGATCTAGACATGTGATTTAATTAATCTTGATTCTTGTAATGGCAATAATTCTTTTAATGATTAACCTAAATTAAAATCTTTTTACCACCATTCAGCAACCTGCATACTCGCCGAAAATGTGCTTACTCCTTTTTAAAACACTAAATAACCATATTTGCCCAAGCCGTTTAGGAAATCTTGTAATATATAATGAAGGTTGATGTTTGTCTCCTTAATATAACTAGGCCTCAATCGAAGTAGTGACAAGTGAAAACAAAAAGAATAAATAATTAGAATGAAGCACCCTGGTATAATTACCCTCTCAAAATTGGTACAGAAGGAACTGGTAGCATTTAATATATATAGAACTTGTTAGATAAGTTCATGCATTGTTTTTTAAAAACACAAAGTAATATCCTATTTTATAAGCAAAAACCAAACACATAGTAGCAATAACTTTTTTCTATTAAATTAATACTTGACTAAACAATTCTGATATTTAAAGTCAGGCAATCCGATAAGCTAGTAACGTAGAGAAAAATATAACCACATCAGCAAACTGATTCAAATCCTTTAGGTTCCTAATTGAGCCTGAAGGGCTTTGACTGAGGGTCCTTAAATTAGGTCTAATGTTTCTACAAGAAAAAGACGGTCTAATAGAAAATATGTTTATACACTATTGGGTAATAAAATGTATTATAATTTTTTTATTAATCAGTTTTTTAGTTTAATTACAAACTATTTTAATATCAGCAGCTGTGATAAGTAACAGGATTAGCTAATTTCATGTTTCTGTTTGGATGTTACAAGCCAAATATCTATGCAATAAGCACAGTGACAGAGAGGTGTGAGCTGGTGAAGCTGCCTCATGGAGTTTACTACAAAATAAAAGCAGATCAGTTTGTAAAATTATAAGGTGTAATGTTTTTCTTTTATTAACATTATAATCGTTTTTAATGGAAGTGTCATTAAGATGTTTTATGACAATGTTATTAATATAGAAAGGTCATAAACTTGTGCCTTTAGTGATTAAAGAGATTAAATAAATGAATGTTCTTACTGCTCCTATAA
Organism: Silurus asotus; assembly: GCA_024362625.1. Taxonomy (NCBI): domain Eukaryota; kingdom Metazoa; phylum Chordata; class Actinopteri; order Siluriformes; family Siluridae; genus Silurus; species Silurus asotus. The sequence continues at coordinate 1,020,731 of MU551645.1, forward strand.
CTGTCTGACATTTATCTGTAATGCATGGGCATGTCAGACTTTAAATCATTACACAGATTCATTTGTACATATCAGAAAAAACAATCGTGATGTAAATTTGTACATTTCGTCATGCTCTCTAAAATAATTTCTTGTTACTTGCATTTCAAGTAAGTACACCCCTCACATTTAGGCAAACCATTTTAGTATATCTCCTCAAGGGACAATACTATAGAAAGTCAATGTGCAGCTTGTATAGCAGTGCAGATTTACTGTCCTCTAAAAACGACATATAGCCATTATTTTCAAAATAGCTGGCAACAAAATTGAGTACACCCTAAGTGATAACAGCTGTATGTCATGTAACCATGCAAAACCTATTCTAAAGTATGTACTATTCATCAAGTGCATGGTTTTTTTTTCTCCTTGAAAACTCTCTAAAGATTTGAGAATTAGAATTGTTGCTCATCACAAAGATGGCCTAGGCTATAAGAAGATTGGTAACACCCTGAAAGTGAGTTACAGTACATTGACCAGGGTCATACTTCATTTTCAAGAAGGGTTCCACTCAGAAAAGACCACGCAAAGGTTGCAGAAGCAAAAGGTCCTCTTGTCAGTGCTCAGACCACACGCTGCACACTGCAAAAAGTCGGTTTGCTAGGTTATCATCCCAGAAGGAAGCCCTGAAACAGTTTGCAGAAGACAACCTGTCTAAGATCAAGAGCGTGAGTTGCTGGAACCAGGTCCTGTGGTCTGATGAGACTAAGGAGTACCGAGAAAATTATTGTCTACAGTCAAGCATGGTTGTGGTAGCATCATGGTCTGGTGCTGCATGAGTGATGCTGGTACTGGGAAGATGTGGTTCATTATATTGCCATACAAGCTTCACATTGACTTCTCTAAAATATATCGAAGAAAAAAAACACTGCGTTCACATAAAAAACAAACAAAAGTAATCTGTGTAAATGCACCTCATTTCATGTGTAAACAGTATTGAACTTTTTATTTTACATTTTGTAAAGTTTCAATTTATTTGCTATTTGAACAATTCAGAATCGACATATCTGTATCCCATAGCAGCAGTCTTAAGTCTTCTCTCTCAGTTTCACTTGTTTGGATAAACAATATTCTACTCTGTGGAATTCAGGCAGCATGGAACTTTTTATTATGCGCATCCAGATAGAAATATTTGCCAGCAAAATATTCATAGTTCCATAAAAAAGTATTTTATATATATACATATATACTGTCATCCCCAATAATTCACAGTTCGGAACTCACAGCTTGGAAAATCTCTGGGTTTTCATTCGGAACCTAACTAACACCAAGTTTCTGATTATCTTAAAATTGAATGTTTAGGAATGTTTTTACTAAAAAATTCAAAGTTCTTTTAAAAAACACATTATTGTATTAAAGTGTGACTTGTATTACAGTATATATACAGTATATACAGTATATATATATATATATATATACAGGGAGTGCAGAATTATTAGGCAAGTTGTATTTTTGAGGCTGTTATTTTGCAAAACAGGCAATCAAGGGTGTTATTTTATTAATGTTAAGAGCTTTTTATATTGTGTTCCCTGACACATTTCTTAGCAGCAGGCCAGCACATAGGCTTGTCATCAACACTGCTTTACACACTAAAGCATCAGTATGCTGTGAAGTGAATGATGGACTGCAAAGCACTTAATGGATATGTCAATATCTGGCTACACTGCTTATGTCTATGAATAACTTGGCCTCTATATCATGTGTTCATGCCTTCCATTAATGCCATTTATCAAGGATAAATGATTCCTTATGTACAGTATATTCACTGAGTCTCATTGCCTAACTGGTTCATAAAATTTGCTTACAAAGAATTGAGCTGTTTGTACTACTTTCTGCTCTCATTTTGGCTGCTATGGTATGTAGATGGTTCCAACAGAAGCTCTTAAAACTGTCTTTTGCCAATTCTATAGTTGTGGCAAATGGAAATTGTCAACTTTCAGGACAAATTCTACATTGCCATTTTTTCTGTCAGGTAGGAAAAGCCCTTCAGCAGCAAGTGTGATGAAACCATGAGACATGGTCACTTTTGAGGACAGTTATGGCTGATGAGGACCAGCACCAACCACCTCGGATGAAATTGGCAGAACAACCGCTGTCTTAATCATAAGGGTGTGTGAAGGTACCTGGAGGATGAGCACGTCTGGCAGATGACAAGGATTTATTTGTCAGCCTTCTGCATGTGTGTCTGTGCCATCTCCTCACTGACAGAGATGCAATCAAAGTTTACAGTCACCTAGAGAGACAAAGTGCTCACCCATGCATACCAGTCACTCACTCGGTGGAATAATAATGAGAACATGACGATATGCCACTGTGGTAAGGACCACCCTATTATACACTCACTTGCAGATACACACGAACATCCTGACAAACATGCAGTGCCTGAGCCAACAACTGCTTGCCTCCTGCTTGTTTTTGCTTCAAAAGATGACCTTTAGTATATGTGAAGTATGAAGGCAATTTTGCAGCTTCACCCAGTAATCCATTAAAAATGGCAAAAGGAAATCTTCAACAGCATGACTAAATTACTTCTTTTTTTTATCTATACTTTCAAAAATGTTTGTTGTTATTACCTCTTATACAGCAAAAGGTATTATATTATAGCATATATTATACTATTGAAAATTCTGCCTTTTGCATACCAGAACTCACAATGCCACAATTTTCTTAGTGTTATTATTTACATATTAGAATCATGCCATCATTTCAAACGAGACAGCAGGGCCAATTTTGCTTTCAGACCCCTGGCCATAATCTCCTCATTAGAGGATAAGCAATGTTCTTTTGCACCACACTGAGACGCAATCATATATTGTTTTAATGTTGCAAAGCTCAATATTTATTGCACAAAACACACATTTGAATTTTTCATCATGCTCTGACAAACTGCAGCTCTGACAAAAGGCTGGCATACGTACTTTTGCACATAAATCAGATGTATTTAATTAGACCACGAAGCCCAGCTGCTCTGTGAAATGATGGGCAGATATCTTTGTAAAAGCCAACAATAATTGGAACCATAATGCACATTTAAGCTGCATGAACAGCACTGGTAGCTGTTCAGACAGATTCAGAGTGCTGTAGTTAAACATTTTAAGTAAGTGCAGGTATTTTTAACCAAATACAGTATATTGATTATTTGGTTAAGCCATTGGCAATTGTAGTCATAGTACTTATAGTTAATTAAATGCACTCAGAGATATGAATTTTGGTAATTCCCTTATTCCCATATTTATTTGCTGAATTTTATCAATTTTATCAGTTTACCTTCACAGTTAAATAAACTTTAACTGGATCAACTACAGGAAAGGAAACTGCTGGCTATAAGTTAGTTAAGGAATCTATACGATTAGAACGCAGAAATCAAAATATATTACCAATTTAACAGACTCACTCATATTCAAAAAATTTAAAAACATTTAAAACAACAGTATATTAAGTAATGTCACAAATTTCTGCAAAATAAGCAGTACATTGCCATAAAATGTGAAGAAACTGTACAGTAAATTACACAGGAATTTGTATAAGTGTGGGAAACATAGCAAAAATATTGTAATATTAATCATTGATGTTTCAGCCATACTGATAATTCTGTTACTCTGTTTACTGTCATAATATTAGCATAAAAGGTGTGACTATTGTTGAATTAACTAAAATGAGGATAGATGATGATAAATGCATACTGCACTAACATTCAGTAATTGCTAAACTAAAATTAACTGGCTAAGCACTGGACACTGTCTAATAAGAGTGTAGTTATATAATTTCTTGCAATATAAATAATACATTGTCTGTTACTATATATGAATTAATCTTTACTGTTTCTGGTTCACTATCCATCTTAAGTTCTTGTACATTAGTGGGATTGTGACACCACTACCCCCATTAGGCAGCAATTTAAAAAAGTTACCCATTTCTCTGTGCTGTAACCATCTCTGACATGCCAAAACAAGTCAGTGCCCTTCCTCAGAGCCCTCTGGACAGCCATCATTATGCTAATAGATTTTGGATGAGGAGGGAGTGAGTGAGCAGGGACATTTTTCCCCATGAGGCACACACCCATCATGTAAAACTCAGATGACAAGGTTGACCACAGCACAGCATTCACATGGCCTCCAGTGACCACCTTTCCCATATATACTGTCTCTGTCTGTCTCTGTCTCTGACTCTCTCTCTCTCTCTCTCTCTCTCTCTCTCTCTCTCTCTCTCTCTCTCTCTTTTCTCTCTATCAATCAACTGTGTCTAACTCCCTGATGTTTTTCTTTACACCTGGTCTTTCTAGTCTACTTCTAGTATTGCTTTGTTCAGTTTGTACTCTCGCTTACTATTCCATCTCCAATGCCTTTCCATATAAGGGCTCTTCCCTTTCCTTTTCTATTAAAGATAAGCTCCTTGGCACAATGTTGTTTTGCCTCTGCTCTGCTTTGACCACTGTGACTGCCCTCCTCTTTGTTTTTTCCTCTAAGTGTCCTGCCTCTTTCTTGTCCCTGTCTCTGAGACTACACTCAGTTTTCTGAACCTTCACAATAAGGACTGACAGAGGTGGAGAAAGGGTAATGGGTGCGAGGTGCATTGAAAGGCACTCCGTTTAGAGTCACAGAGGGGGAGAGAGAGAGAGAGAGAGAGAGAGAGAGAGAGAGAGACATAAGAAACAGACTGAATGTGTTTATGAGAAAGAGGAATGCTAGTGATTTTACTCAAGTTGTAAGTTTATGATGAAAAACTAAAGGCATGCATGGTCTTGTTATCTGTGCTGTGCAGTAGTGGGATTAACGCAGAAGTTCTATTTACTTACTTAAAACCACAGTCGTGCCTCCTTCTAGTCAATCACTTGCACCTTTTATCTGTCTGTTTCCACCATGTGGTCTGTTCATATACTGAGCCTTATCTCTGTACACACTCTCACAGACCAACATCCACAAACTTGTAATTCCCCATACACACATATCTTTATATGGACACACAGTCCTGTTGAAACACCCAGAAATCTGCACAGATTTAACAGACCTACAATTCAGTCAGTAGATCCACTGTGGGTACAAACCATGTACTACAAACAAAAGTATTGCCAATGTTTTCTGTTTTTGTTTTTTTGTTGTGTGTGGGGGGGTGTAGGGGGGGTAGGAAGGGGGGACTGAGTGGACATGGGAAGAAGCGAGGGACAGAGGAGCAATAACCTAACACATGCCAAAAAAAAAAGAAAACCTTATGGAGCACTTAAAGCTTCTCCAGTCTTGTTAGTTGTTTAATATTATACTTAATGAATGTGGTTGCTGGCTATGAATTTTTTAATTGGATTAAAAAAACATACTAGATCTGACAATAAAAATCCCCAATTATACCTCCCCAGCCCAAACCCATAATTCCCCACACAATCAGCAAAAGCACCTGATTTATTTCAGACCTGAGGGAACACACTATAATGAGCAGACTATTGCCCATAACCAGCAAAAAATGATTGAAATAATAATTGTTACCATTGGTTAGAGCTGTATCTTATGGTAACACTACTAATACAATTTTAGTTTTGTATCCACATCCATTCATCCAAGCTGGTGGCATGAAGGACATCAATTATTACACACATTTTGCATAGTGAAAAACTCACTGGTTTATTATATGTGTGTAAATGCGAAATAAATGGGCAATCATTCAAAAGAAAAAAACAAAGAAGTATGACAAAGGGATAAGACAAAAGATACAGAGAGTAAAAAAGAGATGTGTACTTATATGTGAAAGATAAAGAATGGATGAAGAAGTGACTAAATGAAATAGAGAGATAAAGGCAGTGATGTTAGCCAAATGATTTCTTCATCACTTACTAAAGAAGATGTATTCAGTGTAGCTACTCCAAATCTTATCGTCTCTGTAGTGGTTAACAAAGGCAGATGTCCCTGTAGAATTGCAAGCCACCATGTGAAAGCCAGCCTCGCTCAGTCTGTCAAAGGCCTGCTCTAGGTAGGTGAACTTCAGGTAGAAACGAGATGTGTACTTCTCGGGTGGCCGGTCTGGGTCACGGCTCTCATTCAGACTCTCACCAAACACCTCTTTGGCCAGAGCAATGCGCCCACACACCATGATCCTTGCCACACGTCGAAACTTGGCATCTGCTTGGTTGTCCCTCACTGTGGTATAAGAACCACGATAGCCAAGAGTGATAAACCCTGACCTCTTATCCAAACTTGGTGTGCGTCCAGGCAGCTCGCTGCTTTGAGAGCTCTCCTCGATGTCACTGTGACAGCCCTCATCATTGAGAGAGCCCTGCTTGGCAATACGTGGTGGCCCCAGCAGCCTCAACAACTCATTTAGTTGGAAATGCTCAGCCTCACGCTGAAGCCGTTCACGTTCAGGAAAGTGCTCAGGTAGAACCACGTGCCGGTCACGCAGAAAGTCCAGGACGTAGCGGAATAAAAAACCATCTCGATCGATGAAGAAGCGGCCACGGCTGTCACGGGGCAGCTCACCAGGTGCCCGGCGGGCAAACATGGCATGTAGTGTAGTGTCGGGAACGCTGAGCAGAGTGGTGCGCTTGGTCACATACACTTGTCCACCCACATTCAACTCGATCACCTCTGGAAAGGGGCTGCATACTTCGCTGATGGGCAGCACCGTCTCCTTCATGGCCATGGTCCAGATTGGAGAAGCAGGAGAAGAAAGGCTATCGCAGAAAGAATGCAGAAGGTCAGAGAGCAGGACTGAGTAGATCCATAGAGTAGCAGAGGACTGGTATGGACCTGGAGAAGATGGAGGTCAGTCAGAGTTCAGCACTTCATCAGTAAAAAGGTTTAAAAGTTTGAGAGACAGCTACATCTCTGCTGAGACACTGAAGGAGAGATAGATAGAGGGAAGCTAAGTTGCTTCAGCTGCAGCAACTCAGGGTAGAAAGCGTACGAGTGAGAAACAGAGAGGAGCTGAGTGGCACAGGGAGAGGGAGTGAAAGAGGTAAAGCGAGAGGGAGAGAGTAAAAGCCTCACTGAGAGGCTTCACATCATTTGTCCATGGTCTGGGGAAGCCACAATGACATCATTCACAGTTCAGGGGGAGGAGCAACCAAATAGCTCTGCCTTTTAAAGGACCATAGTGCATTTGTGTAGTAATCAAGCCTCAGAAAAAGCTTTCATATAATTGGGACATTTTTTTTAAAAAATATAGTAGACTTCAGTAAATAAAGCTCTGATTGTAAGAGTGATGTGAAATTACAGCCTGTTCCATAAAGCTGAAGTGCTGTCAGGCTGAATTCATATTCATGTTCTGGCACAGGAGTGATAAAAAAAAACATGCATGTAATTTGATATACTCTGGAGAATAAAGACAGATTAGCTGTGCTTTTCACATTGTCTCTGTCAATCCATTTCAACACACGCACACACACACACACACACACACACACACACACACACACACACACACACACACACACACACAGAGTACTAGTATACCACAGCTCCATCTAATGGACATTCTTAACAGCATGTATATTGCATTGAATCACATTTGAACCTGAATCTAAACTTAAATTACATTGATTATATCAGGTAATGAGGATACAATCTAATTAAATCAGTATCTGAGCTTTCAAATCACAAAAGACTGTTCACTTCTTATACAATTGAATTAAAGTGTTATATATTGGGTTCTAGTATTTGAAGCAAAATCATAACAGAAAGAAATTCCCTACCTCAGCCTGGTAACCAGGTAACACAGTAAACATTGTAACAGCTGACTAATGACTCCCAGAGAGATTAACACACTCAATATTCAGGTTTCCTCACCAATTTTTCACTGGTCTTCTCAGTTACACTTTTTTGCCCCGTAAACTTTCGAGAAGCAGATATATATATAACAATCACATATTTTGTATCCTGATAAAATATCTATCATTTTCAGCAGTACTACATATTTAATGTTGTAAAGAAATTCTTTTGAAAAATAAGAGTCTTGACTGCTGCGAGCTTGAAGCTAAATTTAATGATAGATTTGGGCCATGTGAACATACAGTATTTGTATGTGATATAATTGTCAGTGAGTTTAATCAGAAAATAACATGTAAAGGTTGTGATAAAGGTTAGACATCATTACTGATTTATCCTTGTGTGTTCACTTAATAATATGCTTCATGTTAAACTGGTGCAGGGGGTGATTGTAAGACTATAAAGTGTCAGTGTATACAGAGAATATGAAATGTATCGTATTTAACACACAAGAGGTGTAAACAATCAAATATTGAGTAAAATTAATCTGGAAACTTTGTAGCTTTCTTGCAGTAAATTTGTTTCAAATCACCAGCTACTTGGGCAAACTCATAACTTGTGTGTTATTTAAGTTGCGTTAGAAATTCTATCCTGTCTGATGGTGTTTCACATGGAAAATAACAAGCATCTAATCACAACCTCCTTTTACTCTGGCTGTGTTCATTCACAGAGTGGTGATTATGGCAAGTCGATTGTAATGCTCAATAAACTGTCTGTGTGGTTATTAGAGGTGACACAAGTTGGTCACTGACTGCTTTGGAATTGAGAATATGTTGACTGATCAGGCTTAATGATTCCCACAGGGCTGCTGCTGGAACACTGCCCCGTATCAAATTAATCTATAGGTAAGGACAGCTAGCATGACATTTGATGTGACAATGAATATACATATGCACAAAACATAAATAATTTATAAATTATTGACTTATGGTCCAACATCTCCTTAATAGCCAGGTTGTCCTTGGCATCAGTATTACAAAAACAGAAAAGCATTGGTTGTAATGTTGAAAGGGTTTGATTAAATCTCTATATAGTTCTCTATCTCCCTTGTTCTCCTCTTGATGCTGCAGTGATTATAAATGAGCAATGTTCATTGTTACTTTATTCAACTGATCCTCTAATTATCATGCCTTTTGTGAATTAAATCAGGTGAACGTAGGTTTAGGGGTGTAAGTAGGTACCTATAGCTCATAGGGTTATATACAGAAAATCAGCCAGAAAAAGAAAGAAGAAAAACAATTCAGTACAGGCTCCTAGTGTGATCATAGGACTGAATGTGCTCACTGCTTCTATACCAGATCATTATCCTCCTTTCACACATCCAATCTCATGTCAATCAGTGCTATCACACTGCTGAGTACATTTGGAGTTAAAGCAAAGGGGCTGACCCACTCACAGCACTCTAGCTCTAAGGAAGTGTGCATTAGTGCTTTTATGAGTCTGGGACCAAATCAGTGACATTAACCTGACTGCAGGAAGCAGTACTCATGAGGCAAACATCCTGCTTAGTGAGGTAATGGAGTATGGCCAATGACATGGTAAATGTCAAAATATATCAAGTGCCCTCTAAAGCTTGCTGTGCTACATAGGTGTCTGAAAAAGGTTTCATTTTTTATCCAGGAATGATAAAAAAATATATAAACCAGTGATACACATGTTCATACAAATATAATTAGACAAAATAGGAAATGTTTGTTATAACAATAATCACAACACATATCATGAAGATTTTAGCAGTAAATTCACTTAATCACTTCACCATTCTGTAACACTGTGATATAATGCCATGATATTCTCTTTTGGAGAGGCAGAGTAACAGAGAAGTGAGAGACCTGATGGTTCTAAACAACTGCTCTATGCTTCAGGGCTGTTTTGCCCTCAGCAAGGTGAAAAGAATGAAGAGATGATATATCCCCTTTTCATGAGGCATGACGGCCTGCAAAGAGGCATGGCCCATGTCATTCTCACACTGAGAGCAATGAGGAGGAAAAAGAAAGACTTGAGTATGGCTGGTTAAGCTGTCATTCTGAGAGAGTCAAGAAATAGGGAACATTCACCAAGGGTAAATGCAGGGTAACAGGGGTAGCAGGGGGACCATACTGTCGCTGGCTCCATTTGTTGCAAATACAAATCACACCAACACACATTGTAATGTACGTGCTGTAAATAAAATTTAGGGCAAGGTTTTTCAGCATCTTCCCCAATATTAATCCTATGTGCAAATACACAATTTAACACATTAATAACACTAAAATACAACAAAAAAATCAAACCCTATGTCTAAGGTAAAACAAATATCCAACAAAACATACAACTAAAATGATTAGTGAACATGCTCAATCTGGATCTCTAAGTGGGTAATCAATGTTTTCATATATTAACAAAGGAACGCAAATCGCCCCATAGCCCCATAATGACAGAGCTTTTATCATCCAAGCTTGTCATGTGCTGTGATCCATCACATCATTATTAATATCACATCAATATCCTCTAGAATTCTCATTTTTGATGACCAACTGACCTTCACACTTCATTTGGCAGATCTGCCATTTTGTTTAAATTCATTCTATATAATGCCAAAAGCAAAATCAGGCCTCACTGTAAGTGTTTTTCAGTGTTGTTCCTGATTGTAGGTCTCCTTATCTCATGTCTCTGTGTCCCACTTAACAACATATATTGCAAATGGCTTAAGAGAACCAGTGGTGTGCAAAGTAGGTGATGGAATAAAAACTGCACTGATATAAGAATTTGAAAACCATTTACTTGAAAATGTAAGGCACCTATTGAAGAAATCAAGCATTTATGTAAAATTCCAATATATTTTTGCTACAGTGTACACCGTATTTTTGCTATACGGTGCTACAGTATTTGTAAATTAAGCATGTCATTCCTAGAGATAGGAATTTCTTTTTAGAGGACAAGTGATTTTGAATGTTGCTCAAAATGAATGTGGCAATACCACTGATTACATCTGATCTTCCCTAGATAATGTATGTCCTTAAGGCAAACTTAGAATATATTTAACCCCTAGCGCTTGAAAGCTACAGAAAGTAAAAGGATAGATAGATAGATAGATAGATAGATAGATAGATAGATAGATAGATAGATAGATAGATAGATAGATAGATTGTCTAATACATGGCAATAAAACTGATCCCAGCCGCTTTTTAAAACTTTAAGAATCATTTCTCTAAGCTCTAACTGTGAACACTTGGTCGTCTGTATTTAATTTGTCTGTGCTTCAGGGCTTGCTGCAGAACAGTGTTATTTGAGGTTGCATAATATGTCCCTCCCCTCTTTTCTCCCCTCCCCTCTTGTATTTTATATCCTTGAATTGTAAACCCAAAGCCTCATGTAACTTGTAGCTCTTGGACTCCACTGCAGTTTTTTTTTTTTTTTCGTGCACAATTTATCAGAAGGAAATTCTACCTCTTGCACTTCACTTGCATCGAAGCAATTTTTTGTAAATATATACTGGGATTGTACTTGCCACTCACTGAGCACACTTAAATGTGTGAAGAAGCCAGTCAAAAAGAACAAACCATTTTCTTCAAAAATTAAAAGGTTCTCTCTTGACAGTCTGCGACAGTTTGCGAGTGAGTCCCAAAGGTAGCATGTAACTCTTCATAGATTAGGTGCTGTTTGCCATATAATACACAAACAAATCATTCAGAAGTATACGATCCAGACTCAGTGATAAGTCATCCCCTTCTTCTTCTTCTTCTTCTCTTCTTCTTCTTCTTTTTTCAGCTTCTCCCATTATTCTATTGTCGTCACAGCGGATCATCTGTCTCTATAGCCCCCCTGTCTTCTAAATCTGCCTCTTTCAACTCAGCTACCTGTATGTCTTCCCTCACCACATTCATAAACCTCATCCTTGATCTTCCTCTTTTGCTCCTTCCTGGTAGCTCCATCCTCAGCATTTTCCTACCGATATACCTCATGTCCCTCCTCTCCACATGTCCAAACCATCTCAATCTCGCCTTCCTCACCTTGTCTAAAAATGTCCTACATGCGCTGTCCCTCATTTCTAATCCTGTCCATCCTCGTCACTCTCAGCGAAAACCTCAACATCTTCAGCTCTGCTACCTCCAGCTCCACCTCCTGTCTTTTCCATTTCACACTTGCAGATACCCTTCTATCACAAAGTTTATTTTATATAGTTTATACAGTAGCAAAATCACTGGTTCCACGCTGGATAAAAGAGAGAGGCAAAATTGCTCCAAGCAGAGCTTTCTTTATTTACTTTTGTTTTCCTTTCCAGTGCTCAAGCTGGGGCTCACCCACATAGTGAGTGGGTTGGTAAGGTCGGTGGAGCAGGAGAGGGGAAATGAAAGGGAGAGAAACTGCCTTTCCTTGGGTACACCGCCATCTATACTTCCCTGGAGAGGCGTGGCAGACAGTGAAGTGCCAGTTTTCACCTCCTGTCTCATCTTGCTGAACAGGTCGCAGGTGGTGGCGGTGGCGGCTGCAGCACTCCTGGCCTGGTCCTGCTCCCTCCACCAGCGAAGTCTCCCTGGCATCATACCCCTCTTCCAGCATGGGGTTTCGGCACCACTGTAGCAAATTTACTGGTTCCGGCTGGAAGAAAGAGAGACAGACAAACGTTCACCTAACAGAGCTTTCTTTATTCACTTTCATTTTTCTTCAAAACTGCTGACTTGACAGTTGTCCAGAAGATGATAATTGACACCCTGCACATGGAGGGTAAGAAACAAAAGGTCATTGCTAAAGAAGTTGGCTGTTCACAGATTGCTGTATCCAAGCACCTTAATGAAAATTTAAATAGAAGGAAAAAATGTGGTAGAAAAAGGTGAAACAAACACATTGAAGAATTTGGGGAGATTCACAAAGATTGGACTGCAGTTGTAGTCAGTGCTTTAAGAGCCACCATGCACAGACGTATCCATGTGCTACAGCTGATGCATTTCTTGTGTGAAGTCACTCCTGAATCCTCATTTGGAAATCAAGGTCCCAGAGTCTGGACGAAGAGATGAGAGGCACAGAATCCAAGGTCCAGTGTAAAGTCTGCACAGTTGGTGGTATTTGGGGAGTCATGTCATCTGCTGGTGTTGGTCCACTGTTTATCAAGTCCAAGGTCAGCACAGCCATGGAAGTTTTAGAGCACTTCATGCTCACCTTTGCTGACCAGCTTTATGGAGATGCTGAGCACCAAAAGTTGGTTAAATGACCATGGTGTTGGTGTGCTTGACTGTCCAGCAAACTCACCACACCTGAACTCTATAGAGAATCTTTGGGGTATTGTCAAGAGGAAAATGAGAAACAAGATACCAAAAAATGCAAATGAGCTGAAGGTTCAAGGCTGATGGCATGCTGAATTGAAGCAGTACTTAAAGCTAAAGGAGCCCCTACCAAATATTGAGTAAATATACAGTAAATAAACATAAATTCCAGAAGCCCAACAATTCACTAAAAATGTTTTTTTTATTAGTCTTATGAAGTATTAAAAAGTTTTAGATGAATCTAATGTTTTTATGAATTGGTTGGTTTTTGTTAATTGTGATCCAAAATTATCAAAATTAAAAGAAATATACACTTGAAATATATTAGTCTGTGTGGGATGAATCTATATAATATACGAGTTTCACTTTCTGTTTTGAATTACTAAAATAAAAGAAAACTTTTTAATGATATTCTAATTTATTGAGATGCACCTGTGTGTGTGTGTGTGTGTGTGTGTGTGTGTGTGTGTGTGTGTGTGTGTGTGTGTGTGTGTGTGTGTGTGTATTGGGCAATACAGGTGAATTGTGAATCATTTTAATTTATAATTTAAATTATGACAACCTACTTTACAAATGTACTTTACAAATTAACCTAAAGAAAACTGTGATCTCACATTCATTCATATTTACTGTAGATGGATCATTGTTGATGTGGTTAAAAGTGTTATTAGTACATTAGTACATAGTATTTTAAAGCATTTTGTTGTCATTTTGTGATATTAACATTTGCTCATTGATAGCTGTCGTGGACTTGCAACAATTTTCCCTCTAGTGGACTAACTGTAAATAGATAATTTCTCCATTTAATTGTTTTCCCGTCCAATTAACAAGGCAACAATATCATATTATTTAGAGCATAGACCATTCATTTGGAGGGAGCCGATCAAAAGCTTTGGTTCCAGACGTGCTAAGCCTAGTGCACTAAATCACTGAAAAGAATTTCCATCACTAACACAAACACAGTGCAGGCTACGCCTCCCTCTTTGGAATCTGTTGAAAGTAGGCAGTGAGGACTCAGCAAACTTCTCACCACAATTCCAGACCAACCTCTGTCTCCAATCAGCTCTCTCTCTCTCTCTCTCTCTCTCTCTCTCTCTCTCTCTCTCTCTCTCTTTCTCTCTCTCTTTCTCTCTCTCTCTCTCTCTCTCTCTTCTTCTTCTTCTTCTTTTTGTTCTTCTTCTCTCTATCTCTCTCATTCCTGTTCCTGAACAAAGTTCCTGAACCGAGTGTACAGAAAGCTCCTTTTGTGCCATTAAGAGAAACTGGGCAAGTGTGAAGCTGTCCCTATAAAACCAGGTAGGAGGAACTTAATGTTTTTCTGTTAATATTCTTCAAAAAAGAAAGAGAAGAGCTTAAATAATTTGCTAAAACAGTCTCAGTATAATATTTGGATTGCATTCTTTTTCATTGGCAGTGTAGTAGCAGCTAGTGATTTAACAGATACAGCTGGAGGAGTCTAATTTAATCCAGTGGCTCAGCTGAGTCAGGAAAACCTTAGTGTAAGCTGCTTTACAAGTAATGTTACTTTTATTGTTATGTTACATTTATCATGAATGATCTGAATTTATGATATGATCCAGGACAACATATAAAGACAATACATTAACTAATCTAAAAATTATTTTGCCAACATTTCTGTTCTCTGCATTAACTTGAGTTAAATATATAAATTAAACATTAAACAGTCATTGAAACTCCATGTGCAACAAATACAGTCAATTGTAGATACACACAGATTTGGTAAAATGTTGAACCTAAGCATATAAGTGCATTATATTGCATGCTACAATATTTTATTTCAATCACTTGTAGAGGAAACTGGTGCACTGCTCTTCTACTGCTCCACTTTTTTTTGAAAATCCGTATTATGTGTGAAAATATTTCAAATTTTTATCTATAATCTGATTTCTGTTGGTCAGTAGAAAGCTGGTTTGTGTGTGAATTTTCAGGAATAACTTTGAGGAGAGGTAGAGCCCCCATCTTGGTGTAGTTTTTATTATTATTATTATTATTATTATTATTATTATATACAATGTTGCCAATAATATATTTAATATTACCAATATTAAATGTTTCTTGTTTCTCTTGATTTTTGTTTGTTGGAAAATCACATTAAAGATGTAACAAGTCTGATATTTATGTTGTTTGATTTCTGTCTTTATACCTTAAAAACCATGCATGAGTGTGCATAAGAGTTTTTTATGTCCACTGTCTCTTAATATTATGTAGTTTTAAAGTATGAACATTATTAATATGTAACTGTGCATAATTGTGTTGTAAAGAGGTACTGCTGATATGCAGATTACTGATCATCTTTAAAATATTCTCTATCCTTGTTTTGCTTTAGACCATGGTAAGTGTTTGGGATGCAGTGCTGATACTGAGTTGTGTATGGATCCCCTCCAGCTTGTGTCAGACTGTCTCTCCTCAATCTGGCAAGCTAAAGTTCCGTCTTGCTGGCTACCCGCGTAAACACAACGAGGGCCGGGTGGAGATCTTCTATAACAGCGAGTGGGGCACAATCTGTGACGATGACTTTACTCTGACTAATGCCCATGTGCTCTGTCGCCATCTAGGATTTGTGAATGCTATCAGTTGGTCACATAGTGCCAAGTATGGAGCAGGCACAGGTTGGTGGAACAGTTGCTGATTCCCTTTGTGATTTTGAAATGAGGACACATTATGAATAGTGAAAGTTGTATTTATACAACTGTGGTGAAAGAATTGAATTTTAGATCAGTAAAAACTGACTGTTTAAAAATAAAGCTTAAAGTCAAAATTTGCTTTGCAACCTTGCTTACTGTTGGATTTATAGATCTGTTCTGCTCTGTCCTTGTTTCCACTTGGCTTGCAGTATTAGCATGCTCATTAACTGTGCTCCACTTCACTGCCTCTGCAGGTAAGATTTGGCTGGATAATCTAATATGCAGAAACGCTGAAAGCAGCATTGAGAATTGTGTGTCTCGAGGGTGGGGCAACAGTGACTGCACTCATGAGGAGGATGCAGGGGTTGTCTGTAAAGATGAGAGGCTACCTGGGTTTTTGGAAGACAACATCATTGAGGTAAGCTGAAGGCAGGATGTGACTGTATTACAAAGGAACTGTCCTTAGAATTCCCAGACGCCAAGACAACTATATATGCAGTTGTTGATATATGTAGGACCTGTATGTTTCCAACCTGAAAATAGACAATGAGACATTGGGATAAATAGATAATTCAAACACAGTCATTTATTTATTTATTTATTTATTTATATTTTTTAAAAATTGACAATTCAATAAAATCTATAGGGAAAGTTAGTAAATGTGCTGCTCACATCAAATTGAACTTCGAAAGACAAGTACATTGTGCTACAAAAGGTTTTTTGTCTTTATGGTCTTTTCTTGCTAGAAACCAATTATTGTGCTTCAAACCAAGCAAACTGAATTAATTAAAGCAATGACTCAGATTCTGTATAAAAGAATACAATGGGACAAGTTCTATCAAAGCAATGTCATTATCTGAAAGCTGGAAGTATTTTTTTCTTACAGAAAAATGGTTTTTCATTGTGTCGTTAACTTTTGTTACTCTTAATGTTATTCATGTAGGTTATTTGATCAAAACTCACTACGGTTCATTTTTAAATTTTCATTTGTTTTCCTGAGCCTTTGTAATGATCAATTGATTTTGCTTTCTGTGACATGAACTAACAGTGTTTTTTCCTCTTTCATGCTCTCTCTCTCTCTCGCTCTCTCTCTCTCTCTCTCTCTCTCTCTCTCTCTCTCTCCCTCCATGAATTTTCATCTCTTTTCTTAGCTAACCTCTACAGGATTGGGTTTCAGAATGTAGAGTAGAGCACTGAGAATACTTTTTGCTAGTACACGCTGTGCAAACTGTTTCAGCCTCTGCAGGAAATTTACTTCTTATGGTCTGGCTGCTTGTGGACTGACTTCACATCCTCACATCAGACGGATAGTGTAGAGGTGGGGGTGGGGGGGATCAGGCTGCCAAACAGCTCCTTGAACTTTTGACTTTTTATAGATTTCATGTAGGTATTTAGCATGAATTCTAAAGACTATTTCAACTATTTTATTTTATTTTATAATGAGAAGTCTCACCAAATCGGCATAAACCCAAAATGGGGAAATTGGTTACCAGTGACTGAGAATTCAGTACCAAGCCACTCACAAACAAATAAACACACTCACCCACACAAATGCACACTCATAATAAACTCAGAAACAGATGCACAGGGAAAGGAAAAGGTTCTTATTTTGTACTCTTCACTAAAGACAAGAATACATAGCACTAAATCAACAGATGTGTGTGTGTGTGTGTGTGTGTGTGTGTGTGTGCGTGTGCGTGCACTTACGCACATGAAGACACATCTGGAGTTCTCACATATTTTCACAGTTCTCATTTTCTGAAGATAACTTCAGTGATGTACACGTCTTTTTTAAGTCCAGTCTCTCTCTCTCTCTCTCTCTCTCTCTCTCTCTCTCTCTCTCTCTCTCTCTCTCACAAAATGTAGAATAAGTTTTTAAGAATGGTCTTAGATATTCCTACTACGGCATGCATTATCTCATTATAGGTTAAGTGCGTGATTAGATACATGTATGAAACATGTATGTAGTGCCTTTAAAAGAGTCTGGTTACAACAGAAGTTATGCTGCACAAATCCTAATATTATTGAACATTGTTGTACCACAACAGTATTGCTGCTTTTGTTTTACAAGGAAATGTATCATTTATCAATTTATTAAAGATAGATCTGTTCCCTAAACATTCCTTAAGTCCCAGCTAATTATTCATATATTCATCATAAAACATATTTTTTATATGCTACTATAAATTATTTAATAACCAGAGTGAAACTAATAGTAAATATTGCGACACAAGTTATGCTTGTAACACAAGAGAGGAATGTAAGCATTGACCCATCATTGTCTCCTGGAAATTTAAGAAGCTAAATCTGTAAGAAAAGGTTTATTAATGGCTACATATAATGTGATATAATTTACATTGGTCAAATATGATATACATTATACTTATATATAAGTAATTTAATTTTCAACAATGCGCCTTTATACAATCTGCATGTCTATTGTTATAAAAATCCATATATTGAGAGCTTGTGCTGCTATGCACCACAAAATACTAGTCTTAGCAACAAAGCTTTGTGTTCCAGATGCAGGTGAATGAAAACATGAAAGAGATCCGCTTGCATCCTATTAGTGACCAGTTGCCTACTACTGAGGGTGTGGTGGAGGTGAAAGTTAAAGAAGGCTGGGTTCACATCTGCAACATCGCGTGGACAACCGAAAACTCCCGTGTAGTCTGCGGAATGATGGGGTTTCCCTCAGGCAAGATCATGGCAAAGAAGACACACAGGTATGAGCTCTAATACTACATGTGGGTACTCAGGATGACTATTTTTCTCCTTGACCATACTGAACATAAGGAAACCTAGAAATATATGTAACCTAGAACTTAGGTTATGGTCAACTGGAAACCTACCTTTAAATTGGATAAAATGTGCTATATTGTCAAAAGAGTGTCCAATTCTCAGTGATCTTAGGCACGTGTATAGTTATTTGGGCATGGAAATGTATTTCATGAACACCCAATGCACAGTTCTTGTGCTAATGTAGCCTTCAGATGCAATTTGGTAAACTCTTTAGTAAGTGATTAAAAATAGTTTGAGTTATTTACAGGCTCATAAGCTTATATGCTAAGCACTTGTATGCTTTTTCTAAGATTGTCATTGCTGCTAGACACTTCCATTTCACTATAATAGCACTTAATTTTGATTGGGGCAGATTTTGCGGGGCAGAAATACCACAAACTGGCACCCTAGGGCAGCAAAATTAAAGTAACTAAGATTTTCACTATGACCCATTCTACTGCCAATGTTTGTTTGTGAAGATTGCATAGAAGGGACTGCAGTGCTTGATAAATTTAGTAATTAAGAGTGGTGTCCATGTTGTTATACAATATAGTGCAGTGGTCCCCAACCCCAGGCTGCAGACCGGTACCGGTCCGTGGGTCAATTGGTACCGGGCCGCATGGAAAGAATACATAACTTACATTATTTCTGTTTTATTTATTATCTGATACTAAACGATGTTGTATTTTGAAAAATTATCGGATTCTCTCCGCCATGTCTGTCTTTGACTCATTTTTGATGCATTTCAAGATGCTTGGCCTTGGTCACGTCTTACCTCCATCCGCTACCCTCTTAAAGGGGCTGCTCCGGCTGGTAACACATAATACCTTATCACTAAATTCAAATCCCTAAGCGAGCAAAATTAACAAAAAAACAACACAGTGGATTCACGTTTATAATTATATTCAGAAAATACCAGTTTTAATGCCAGTCTTCTCATTTTATTTACAGCTCTATGGTCACTGGTTCAGTCCTATCAAAACTTGCTATTTATTTAAGGTTTCTCTCATTCTTACTGTGGATATTTTGGTTTCCTTCAGGCTGCCTAGTTTCCTCCAATTTCCAAAAACATGTTGGAAAGTGGATTGACTGTGTGAATATGTGAGCATGGTGCTTTGTGATAAACTGGTCATCTTATTCATGGTGCATTTCAACCCCATAGATAGTGTTACCGAGATAATCTTGAGATTCACAGTAACCTTTACCAGGATAAAAAGATTACTGAATGTGAATGATTGAAAAAAAAAAAAAAATTATATATATTTATTTATATATATATATATATATTGTCATTTTTAAAACATTTGTCTAAACTTTGGTACAGCAAAGAAAGTTGAACACTGCATATGAGAGCGTGACAAACAAGGCACATGTATTGGGAATAATTATAGAAAGTGTTAAATAAATAGCTGATGGCTGAGAGGAAACAGGAAGCAACCAAGAGAGTTCAGCTGCTGGCTGCTTTTGAGTATTACATATCTTTAATCTTAGTCAATAAGTGAGTGTTTATCTTAATTTTAGTTCATCTATGAGTAAATGCACAAAGAGCATATTATGTAATCGAAAAACATTATTTTTAAGATAAGTGTTTATGTCTGCTTGTATACTGTAGAGTTCCTGTGAAAAACTTCATCTGCAATGAAAAAAAAACCTGTCACATCCTGTAATAAAGCTTACTGGAATATAGACATAAACATGTAAATCGTGGTACTATCCTAGATTATTATTATCAGTTCTGATTCTGAGAGTTGAAAAAAAACAACTTGATCATAAACCTTATATTGTCCTGTTAAAATATCATTAGTATAAATATGGTCCTTGAAAGTTTATAGCTTTTATCTGTGAGACCTCATGCCAAAATCTTGCTGGAAGAATTGGTGCTTGGATGTATTCTTTTGCAGTTTATAGCTTGTCCATGAGTAAGGAATTTGTATCGATTTCTGAAATATTTTTCAACTCAATCCACAACCCCCCACCCCACCACACTCTTTGCAATCTGCCTGTCTTCCACTCTCTCTTTCTGTTTTGAAATTACAGTCCACGTCAGAGACACTTTTGCAGATTCGCACCAGATGGTGAAATGTAAGCAGAGAGTGCTGTGCTAGACAGACCATGTTCATGACTGATATATTTGTGCGTAAATGCACAGGATGGAACCAGTGGGGAAAAAGCTTGTAAATAAAAAAACGAACAAAAATACAGAATTCAGCCAAAAATAGGCTGGTTGTGTTAATTAAAAGATAAGCTCACTAAAAAAAAGGCACTATCGGTATATTGTTACAAAAAAAAAAACAAGCCATGATTTAGAAAAATACATTTGCTGCTCTAGGACTAAAGTGCTACATAAACCAATATAAATTAACAAACACAAAACTAACTAGAACTAACAGTCCTGTACACAGGAAATTACATAATGTGCACTTGTGCCAAACTCCTGAGAAATGTGCAAAGTAATGCTAGACTTTGTAATATTTTGAAATTGTATGGTCTGTGTTTCTTTTAGATCTTATTTTAACCAAACTAACATTGACCATATTAGAGCCATATATTCTATTTTAAAGATACAGAATTCAGCCAAAAATAGGCTGGTTGTGTTGATTAAAAGATAAGCTCACTAAAAAAAGAAAACAAGCCATGATTTAGAAAAATACATTTGCTGCTCTAGGACTAAAGTGCTACAAAAACCAATATAAATTAACAAACACAAAACTAACTAGAACTAACAGTCCTGTACACAGGAAATTACATAATGTGCACTTGTGCCAAACTCCTGAGAAATGTGCAAAGTAATGCTAGACTTTGTAATATTTTTAAATTGTATGGTCTGTGTTTCTTTTAGATCTTATTTTAACCAAACTAACATTGACCATATTAGAGCCATATATTCTATTTTAAAGATATCTTCAATTACCATAGAACTTTACATTTCCTAATAAACTTTTGAAAAATGGTCATGTAAAACAGCTTTTTTATTACATCCTGTTCGATATTCCTAGAAACAATAATGTGTATAGGATTCACACTGTGGCCTGCAGTGGAAGTGAAGCTCATCTTTCGGCCTGTACCATGGAGTTCAGTAAGAATACTAGCAGCCCCTGTCCGTCTGGAGGCCCCGCTGCAGTTCGTTGTGTGCCTGGACCCCAGTTCGCTCAAGATCACAAACACAAGAAAAAGCAAAACCGTACAGTAAGCAAAAATGTGTTGCCTTTAAAGGAATAGTGACCACTGTAGGAAATAATTGCACTAGCAGGCTCTCTTAAAGCTCTGAATATGTTTAATTGTACTTGTGTTAAAATCTCATAGTGTAGGAGTGTTTATTGAAAATATCAGACTGTGATTTTGGTAAAATAAAATACTTTTACTGCTCTTTTGCAGTAAGTCATCAAGCAATAAACTAGTTAGAATAATGACTAAAGGTATAACAGTAGCAAAGGTCATTCTTTTCTCGCTTTCAGTCCAAGATACGTCTAAAGGGTGGAGCAAAGACAGGGGAAGGCCGTGTGGAGGTGCTGAAAGGCTCTGTGTGGGGTACAGTGTGTGATGACCTCTGGAACCTGCAGTCAGCTAGTGTGGTATGCAGAGAATTGGGCTTCGGTACAGCAAAAGAGGCTCTGACTGATGCACGCATGGGCCAAGGTGGATTTCACTGAGCACATATCTTTTAGATTGGACTGAAAGTATTTTACCATTATAGGCTGTTATAATAAAAAACTGAGTATATTGTTATGAGCTTTGTGTTTAGAGCATGCCTACATGAGAAACTAATAGAAGGTAATTCTGTGCAAACATATTAGCATGCATCATTATGGGTGTTGTTGCCTTTTGCTCATATGATAGTCAGAAAATGTAATATTGTGCAATGATAACCTGACCGTAGGCACAGGACCCATCTACATGAATGAGGTACGATGCCTTGGGAATGAGAAGAGCTTGCGGGATTGCCCTCATAACAACATCACTGCTAAGAAGTGCAAACACACAGAGGATGCCTCAGTCAAGTGCAATGTCCCTTACATGGGTTTTGAAAAAAAGGTCAGAATTTTTACTTCCATTGAGGCAAAGTATTACTTTAGTTTTAAAAATAAAATAGCTCTTTATTTTTGACTTTACATGTGTGAAAGCAAATACATTTTTTTTTTAAAGATTAAAATGGTCTAAAATGTTTTTAGATTATGCTTAGCATTTGTTGGATATATATGTATTATATTTAGTTTATGTATTTAAAAAACATAATAAAAATAATAAAAATAAAAGCAAAAGTGATGATTACTGCACTATAACTTATAGAATCGCCCAATGATATTTCATGGATTGCACTAGCTGGTGATTTTAAATGACTGTTAATAGACACCGGACTGAACTGCTTTATACTTTTCTCTGCTCTTTGCTACTTGTCACTAAACTCATCACAGATCCGTCTGACTGGAGGCCGAACGCAGTTGGAAGGCAGAGTGGAGATTTTGGCCAATAACACTGATATTTCAGGGAAGTGGGGCTTGATCTGTGGTGATGACTGGACTTCTCGAGAGGCCATGGTGGCATGCAGGCAGCTGGGACTGGGACATGCCAGCAGTGGCCTCAGAGTAAGAATTCACTAAAGGTCAAGGGCATGAGCATTATATTATAGATATCCATGCTTACAAATATTTTGTACAGCTTTTGGCAAAAGTGAAATATTTTGCATCAACCTTTTGAAAGATGATCTTACTGAAAATGAACAGTTTTATATATCAGTGTCTTAAAAGCATAGAATTGCCACATTTAGCCTTATATAATCTGTACAGGGAGGGAGTTGCCAGGACACTGTAATGGCTTCAATGCATTAAATAAACAGTATAAACATACCAGGAGTTGCACAAGGAGTTGCTGCTGAGACTTTAGGTTTATTTCAGGATAAGAAACAAATCACATTCAGACAATGGTGAAATACAAAGTGCATTTGTGGATTCAAGCTGTGGGCTGACAGGTTCCAGATGCAGCAAGGATAGACTCAAATTTTCAGATGTACAATAAGGCTGTCCTTTCTACAACTTGGAAGTTAAAATACCTATTATAACATATATAACTATATAAATCATATATATATATATATATATATATATAGAATGTACTGATGCTGTTATTCTGTGATTAAAATGCATTCAGTGAACTTTGAATCATAGTCTCAAAGATTTCATTTGGGTGAATGATGAGATATTTATTTGACTTTCAACCATTTGCACTCTAGACAGAACGAACACTTTTAATGATAATGTATTCAGTGATGTTTATACTAAAGTGAGCAGTTATCAAGATAAATAGGAAGATTACAAATTTTGCAAAATATGTCAGTGAGATAGTGGAGCCATTTGTGTTCTCTTGGCAAGATGAACGGCATGAACTGATTCATGGACAACAAATCAAAATTCTCATAATTATTTCAAATGAATCTATTAATTACCTGTTATTTTTTGAAATAGCTGAGCATGACCTTGTGTAAACCGAATTGTAATCTAATTTATATTCACTATATTGTCATCGTGTAGCTCAGTGAATAACCCTTGCAGTCAGAATCCATGTGCAGATCCATATGGTCAGGGGCACAACAGACCTTGAGAGCAGAGTGGCAATATGTGTTGCCGCCAGATGGAGCACTAGGGAGGCCATGGAGGCCTTGAGTCATCTAGTCCCTGGCTATGCCCTGCATGCAAATACAATAATAAAGGACTGCTGTATGAATAAGAATTTCAATCCTTCAATAAACAAAAAACACATCATACACGTTGTTTTTGATGAGAAAGTTTATAGAATATATAAACCTGTAATCCTGATAGAACACATGATAGAAACACCTGCAGGATCTGTCATTATCAGACTGCTTGTGAACCCTCATTATAGTAATAGGTCTGTTTAACTCTTTGTACTGTCATTATAACATCCTTTGTGTTTCAAAGGAAACATGGTACTGGGACAGCAGTAACGTGACTGAGATGGTGATGAGTGGGGTGAAGTGTCGTGGAGATGAGATGACTCTGGCTGAGTGTCAGCACCATAGTGTTTTCAGCTGTAAGAGGGCAGGATCTGCATTTTCCGCTGGAATTATCTGCACAGACTGTAAGTAATATGTACGCTGACTAATCTACACGAAAGATTGCCCAGTAAAAGAGAAATTACTCTTGAAGTTTCTAGAAGTTTTAATATAATAAACATCTTCCACAATCCTCAGCGGCATCAGACCTGGTCCTTAATGCCCCTCTCGTGGAACGTAGTGTCTATATAGAAGACCGGCCACTGCATTTGCTATACTGTGCAGCAGAGGAAAACTGTCTCTCCAAATCTGCAGCCTATGAAAACTGGCCATATGGACAAAGGCGTCTTCTTCGCTTCTCCTCAGAGATTCATAACGTAGGCCAGGCTGACTTCCGTCCACGCTTGGGCCGTAGTTCCTGGGTGTGGCATGAATGCCACAGGTAAACATGTATACGGATAAACAGCACTGCTTGTTCGTTACTATTTTCCAGTGATGGTCAATGTGATATAACAGCCCAGTCTCACAGCATTTCGTGATATAGTCACAAAATGTATGCTATAGTTTTGTGTTCATAGACACAAATTTCCCTCTTTTTTTTCGTGTCACTGAGGACAACTTTCTGTGCAATGTATTTCAATGGGAAGTATTTTTGATGCCTCCGCCAAAGTTTTCTTTTTGCCACTGGATACCACAGATGTGGTGGTGTTGTTTTTCTCGTTTTGTTATTGATTTATTAATCTTCAAGCACTAATAATTAAATGTTCAAACAGTAGAATATATCCTTGTTTTATTGCTTTATATTCAGTAAGCTCATAATTATAAACCACTGTCAGTGGTTCGTTCCAGTCAAAATACAGTAAATGTATTCTCCCGGTTAATTAAAGAGACTGCAGTAATTACAGACACACATATATTACAGTATAACCCTAACCATATAGTTTCTGAATTATTATTTTAATAAAAATGGGAAAAATATTATCCATGTCCTTTCTGTCAGTATTACCCATGTTCCTTTGCATTCGTTGCTATGGAAACTGAAGCATTCTCCTCAGTGACACGAAAAAAGAGGGAAATTTGTGTCCATGAACACAAATCAATAGATTAAGTTTGTGACTATATCACAAAGTGCCATGAGTCTGTGTTGTATATAATTGACAAATACAATAATAGAGGAAAATCTTATTTAAATTTGCTTCTGTAAAACATACACGCTTAGTACTACATAATGATCTATTCATATTTGGGTTTTTTTTTATGGATTTTGAATAGGATTTAAAATTAATAAAAATTCATACCTGGAAATGGTTGTGAGGGCAGGAATACATCCTGCTGTAATTTCACCTGCTACACTCACTACGTGTGCGCTACCCCTACCAGGCATTATCACAGCATGGATATCTTTACCAACTACGACCTGCTGGATCTCAATGGCACAAAAGTGGCAGAAGGTCACAAAGCCAGCTTCTGCCTCGAGGACACAGAATGTAATGAAGGTAAGGCAGGGGTTATGATTATGGTGCTCTTGATATGCAGAGGCCTAGTCTGCACATCTGGATCTGTTTTTTAATTTTTATGAGTGTAAAAGTGTTAACAGCAGCTGAATCCTAAATCATCAGGATACGCACAATGCCATAAAGAGTGACACAATCCACATATTAAATGACCCATTTGTACCATAGTAGGACATTTTTAGATTACATGTCTACTTTATTGCTGCAGGTGTTACAAAACAATACGAGTGTGCCAATTTTGGAGAACAGGGCATCACAGTTGGCTGCTGGGACACGTACAGACATGATATAGACTGCCAGTGGATTGATATCACTGATGTTAATCCCGGGAACTACATACTGCAGGTAGACAGAGCATTATTTGTTTTAAAATATCACTGCCTAACAAAAACATTTATGAAATGCAGAAACACACTGTAATGGCAAGGGAAGAAATCTGTCACAGGGAAAATACATGTTTAGAGACTGCACTCTTGTGGCAGACTACAACAGCACAGCAAATTTACAATCATAGTTTTAATTCCAGGAGAGTAAAAAAAAAAAAGCCTTTATTTGAACTGATATAGCTATCCTAAAATTAAAAAGATACACTTTGAATATTTTTTTTATTCTTATTCTTCCAAAAATATATCAATAATTTTATTGGTTTTGTCTCTCACAGGTTGTACTAAACCCGAATTTTGAGGTAGCAGAAAGTGACTTCACCAATAATGCCATGCGCTGCAACTGCAAATACGATGGGCATCAAATCTGGCTGCATAAATGTCATTTAGGTATATACTAACCCTATTTGTATTGACCTGCATGTTCAGATTTTTCAAGACATTTCTCCACTGATAGGTTCATGATTTATCTTCCTTATGTGGTGCACCACACTTATAACGTTTATTTAATGTTTTGTTTTTAGGTGATTCATACAGTGAAGATGCAGAGAAGGAGTTTGAACTTTATCCTGGTCAGATGAATAATCAGATCTTATAACACCAGTCACCTCAACTGCTTTAAAGTGCTATGAGAAAAAACTTCATAATATACTCAACTATTTATTCTTACGGAATACTTTTTATTATAGCTGTCCATCAAAACCTAATTAGAGCTATTTCTATCAACAGCCCAGTTTAGTACTTTAACAATATTTTTTTTTTTTTAAAGAATAATAGATCTTTTAAAATGTTTATAATGGATGCATTTATTTAAAAGAAAATGCCTTGAGCATATTTTTAACAAAATGCTTAAACTATGCTCAGTCATCATTGTTAAATAAACTAAGTTTATATTAGCTTTAAAAAAGTGGATATTACTTTTTCACGAGGGCAGGGACACTCTAGCCATGTTTATTCCATTTCACAAGGCATGCATTTACACCCCAAAGCACACTGTTTATTCAAATCAAAGTGCAAACCACAGAGAGAAAAGTTACTAAAACACAAGACTAAATGGTTGAGGTCATCGTATGTTTGGTGTTGTGAGCTTCAGGGTGTGAAACAGATGTAAAGAGCTTCGTTGTCAGTATGCGTCATCCGTGTTTTCCACCAGCTGGTGAATTGACAGGGTGGCATTGTAAGGTTCCACCACTGTATCTGATACTTTGGGGGAGGGGACAATGCTGAAGGTGTTCATAATGCGGTCAGGGTACTCCTCTCGGATTTTGCTGATGAGCAGGGTGCCCATGCCTGACCCAGTACCCCCACCCAGGGAGTGAGTAAGTTGGAAACCCTGCAGGCAGTCGCAGTTCTCAGCCTCCTTACGCACCACATCCAATACAGAATCTACCAGCTCAGCACCTTCTGTGTAGTGGCCCTTTGCCCAGTTATTACCAGCACCACTCTTTCCATTTTCTTTTCCTCTTTACAGAGCTACAGCAAGCGGGAAACAAAAGGCAAATTCACACGAACACCGTCAGAATAAACCCAAATTTGACCATACCAGATTTATTGTTTTGCCTCTGTATGTTAATGAAAAAGTAAATTGTGAACTAAAGAAAGAAAGTTAGAAATGTTATGGATTATTTATTAAAAGTAAAGTTGTCTGGCTTGATAATTTGCCCGTCATGAAGTCCATGGTACATGGTCCATGGTCTCCAAATCTATCTGCTCTCTGGAGAAAGAGAGCTTAATTAATCCCAAACTAAAATTGTAAAATTACAGCAGGCAGTTTACAGATATACAACAAAGTACAAGCAACAAGGTGTAGAAGAATATAAAGACCAAGTAAAAATTACAAGACCTCAATGAGAAAAATCTAAAACAAAGAGTGTGAAAGATATACAAAATTATACATTCTAAATAAACAATAAATACACACAGGAACTGCTGCAACAGGCTGCCACTAGTGTAGTGTAGTGTAGTGGCTATGTTTAACCAATGGCGTTAAACATAGACAGAAACATATAAGACATATCTCTGGGCTTCAATTAAAGTTGAACGTGTAGGTATTCGGACAGCTTCTTCCGGCTGCTACCATTAGGGGTAGACACAGCGGATCATCTGTCTCCATACTACCCTGTCCTCTACATCTGCCTCTTTCAAACCAACTACCTGCATGTCTTCCTTTACCACATCCATAAACCTCCTCTGTACTCGCCATTCTCCTACGGATATACCCCATGTCCCTCCTCTGCCCATGTCCTAACCATCTCAATCTATCCTCCCTCACCTGGTCTCCAAAACATCCTACATGCACAGTCCCTCTAATAAACTCATTTATAATCCTGTCCCTCTTAGTTTCTTCTACTGGAAATCTCTGCATCTCTTGCCACCTCCAGTTCCACCTCCTGTCTTTTTCTCAATGCCACTGTCTTTAAACCATACAACATAGCAGGTCACCACAGTCCTATAAATTACACAGCCCACCACAGTCCTATAAACTTTCCCTTTTATTCTTGCAGATACCCTTCTATCACAAATCATTCCTGTCACTCTTCTCCACCCTGCCTTCACTTCCTCAACACATTCTCCATTATTTTGCACTGTTGACCCACTTATTCAGACAGCATGAGTGTAAAAATGTGCCAGGCTAAGGAAAACTTAGGTGGAGCCGAACCAATTACAAGTGGCCATGTTAATAGCAGGGTATGCGCACCGGGCTAACCACCATCAGCAGCTGAATTGTTTCATTATTCAGTGGCTATTTGGCTTCACATGACTTCTTACCACATGTGGGCTTTAATTCTGAACTCTATAGCTGACTATATAATTGTTAAATGTTTTTTAAAATATTATACCTGCAAATTGCAAAAAAAAAAAAAAAAAAGCCTGGAAAATCTGTAAGTGTTAAAAAAGCTTTAATTTTTTACCTTTGCACCAATTTGTTTGTTGTTTGTAAATGAACAATGAATGAGGTGGTAACGTCAGAGTCACGGCTATTTATACCATCAAGGCAATCATTCAAGCCATTGGGCACTTTATCATGGGCCTGCTCATTTCAACAAAGATGAATTACTCTTTTGAGTTTTGCACCATCAAGCACCACTCGGAATTTGTTTTTGTCCAGTAAATGTCGCAATCTTATTTTCAAAGTGCATTATTACATTTACCTCAATGTCACTTGTATCATGTATAATAATTTTGGTTTATCCAAAGTTCACTAAATAAAAATCAAGTAGCCTATACATAATGTCTGCTTGTTCTTAACATCTGACAGAAAATCAAGGAATAGAATACATTAAATATAAAATGTCATTGTACACACTTTTTTATTGTACACATCAATCTTTTGGTAATTCTAAGACCACAAATTGGTGAAAAATATTAGTCATTGCTCTGCCTGGCAAACTGTGTTGCACTGCTGTAAGAAACATTACTGGCCAAGAAAATGATGACAAATGAAACCGAGTTAAACATGCACATTCATTTGCAGCTCAATAAATTTTAAATATCATTAAAAGGTTTATTTATTTGAGTAATTCAATAGAAAAAGTGAAACTTGTACAGTATATTATATAGATTCATCACATACAGACTGATATATTTCAAGTGTTTATTTCTTTTAATTTTTGATGATTATGGCTTACAGCTAATGAAAACCCAAAATTCAGTATCTCAGAGAAAATTAGAATATAGTGAAAAAGTTCAATATTGGAGACTTGTGGTGTCACACTCTACACAGCTAATTAATTCCAAACACCTGCAAGGGTTTCCTCAGAGATGGCAAAAGTCTTACTTAAGCAGAAGTACAGATACTCATGTTTTAAAATTCTCTGGTAAAAGTTGAAGTACTGACTATGCTTTTTACTCAAGTTCAGGTTAAATAGATTAAAATATTTATTCGAGCTGTACTAAATGTACCTTAAATTAATTATATATATATAAAAAAAAAATGTAATACTCTAATTAACATGGGCATGGAAAATTATAGATGCTTAAAGCAAATGCGTTTGTTATTCGTAAAACTTAACTCAGAGCACGAAGACAAAATATTCTTGTTAAATGTTTAAGTAATTTTCGCGGTTTAAATTACGTAAATTATCAGGAGACCAAACGGAACCTTTGCTGTTTTCCCACGGACGTTTAATGAGGTGTAACCGGAGAAACTGCACCTCATAACTTTCATAAGGATTACATAAACAGAATATTTTTTTTTTCGATCTGGATTAGTTTATTTAACAGTAGACTTTTATTTATTATGTCTGTGAGGCAAATATTTAGGGTGAGATTTAGGGTGTTTTATTTGCGTGTCTGTAAATAGAGGAGAGCGAGAGCGCCCCCTGTCTTTTTTTTTTACTTTACAAAAGCACAGCTTTTTTGTTAAGTGTGTACAAAACAAAAGTAGACCCTTTACATATTCGAGTGTGTGTGTATATATATATTATATACATACATATACACATACATACACACAATCTTTTTTTTAGATTATGGAGCATATATATGCTCCATAATCTAAAAAAAAAAAAATAAAATAAAAATATTATATAAAATCTGAGCAAAGAAAACACATTGTGAATGAATGTGTTGCACTGAAGATTTTAATTTCACCTCTTATTTATTTGTTAATATTCTTCCACTTCTTTCAGCTTCTCCCATTAGAGGTCGCCACAGCGGATCAACTGTCTCCATACTACTCTGTCCTCTACATCTGCGTCTTTCAAACCAACTACTTGCATGCCTTTCCTCACCACATCCATAAACCTCCTCCTTGGTCTTCCTTCCTGGTGGCTTAATCCTCAGCATTTTCTTATTGATATACCCCATGTCCCTCTTCTGCACATGTCCATACCATCTCAATCTCCCTCACGGTGTCTCTAAAATGTCCTACATGCGTTTTAATAAACTCCTTTCTAATCCTGTCCATCCTAGTATATATATATATATAAATGTAATACTCTAATCAACATGGGCATGGAAAATTATAGATGCTTAAAGCAAATGCGTTTGTTATTCGTAAAACTTAACTCAGAGCATGAAGACAAAATATTCTTGTTAAATGTTTAAGTAATTTTCGCGGTTTAAATTACGTAAATTATCAGGAGACCAAACGGAACCTTTGCTGTTTCCCCACGGACGGTTAATGAGGTGTAACCGGAGAAACTGCACCTCATAACTTTCATAAGGATTACATAAACAGAATATTTTTTTTTCGATCTGGATTGGTTTATTTAACAGTAGACTTTTATTTATTATGTCTGTGAGGCAAATATTTAGGGTGAGATTTAGGGTGTTTTATTTGTGTGTCTGTAAATAGAGAGCGAGAGCGCCCCCTGTCTTTTTTCTTTACTTTACAAAAGCACAGCTTTTTTCTTGTTATAAGTGTGTACAAATCAAAGTAGACCCTTTACATATTCGAACGTGTGTGTGTGTGTATATACACATCTCAAAGTGTGTGTGT
This sequence comes from Silurus asotus, assembly GCA_024362625.1. Taxonomy (NCBI): domain Eukaryota; kingdom Metazoa; phylum Chordata; class Actinopteri; order Siluriformes; family Siluridae; genus Silurus; species Silurus asotus. The sequence continues at coordinate 1,052,534 of MU551645.1, forward strand.
ACACACAAAATAGCTTTCTTTTTTTTAAGATTATGGAGCATATATATGTGAAAAATATATTAAATATATAAAATCTGAGCAAAGAAAACACATTGTGAATGAATGTGTTGCACTGAAGATTTTAATTTCACCTCTTATATTTATTTGTTAATATTCTTCCACTTCTTTCAGCTTCTCCCATTAGAGGTCGCCACAGCGGATCAACTGTCTCCATACTACTCTGTCCTCTACATCTGCGTCTTTCAAACCAACTACTTGCATGCCTTTCCTCACCACATCCATAAACCTCCTCCTTGGTCTTCCTTCCTGGTGGCTTAATCCTCAGCATTTTCTTATTGATATACCCCATGTCCCTCTTCTGCACATGTCCATACCATCTCAATCTCCCTCACGGTGTCTCTAAAATGTCCTACATGCGTTTTAATAAACTCCTTTCTAATCCTGTCCATCCTAGTCACAAAAAACCCAATAAGGGCTTGACCAACTGAACCTTGAAGCAGAACACAGCAACAGAGCCAATTGGTCACTTAATCCATTACCTTTTGGGGATTACCATAAATCACTAAGGACAAGGATTATTAAGTGCATGTTTTATTGGTATTAAAACAGACAATGACATTTTATTTTTAAGCCTGCTCCTTTTCCTCCTTATCCTCTTCACGCGGTTGCATTCTGGTACTCCAACAACAGGTCATTCATGTTGCTCTCTGCTTCAGTGAACTTCATCTCTTCACCTGTGTACCAGAGCATAACCATCATACATACAGAGCAACAGGAAACAGAAAACACCTGGCAAATTACAACAAGGACACAAGCGGAATAAATCCAAATTTGACCAAAAAACATTACCATATCAGATTTACTGGTTTGCCTCTGTATGTAAAAGAAAATAAGTTATTAGAATGTTATGTAAATCGTTACCAAAAACAAAAGTTGTCCAGCCTGAAAATCTGCCTGTATAGTCCAGACTTCAGAGTCTATAGTTCCTAGCTCCAAATCCACTAGCACAGCACTGGGGGATATATTAGCCACCTGTAAAAGATTCATTATATTTGTATGCATATTTATATAAAACCTAAAAATTAAAATTGTTTATTTAGTAACTTGCATAATAGAAATGGCTTTTCACTAAAATACCTTAATCTCTATTAACATTTCCTCTCTCGTAGTAAACATGCGTGCTCAATTTTAGCCTTTGAGCGAGGCCCTTAACCCTCTGTGCTCCACAGGCGCCTTATCATGGATGATCCTGCGCTCTGACCACAGCTTACGAACAAGCTATGATATGCAAAGAAATAATTTTACTGTGTTGTAATGCATGTGAGAAATAAAGGCTATTCTTCTCATTTAAGAAAAGCATTTTCAAAACTAAACTGCACACACAAGCTTTGCTAATTTGTAGTTTGTATAAAATACATGCTGAATGAGGAGTGCATACAAGAAAAATGGCCATCTTAAGATTCAGTATTACAAATACCAAGCAGATTTTTTTTTTATTATAATTTTATAGCTAATCATTAGAAAAACTCTACTACAGTTACTAAGTGTAACACAATCACAAGTTCAGAATATAAAGCTTTGCTTTAGTGAGCAGGAAACATTTCATTTCCTGCTCTAGTGTTTTATGCCCCATTTTTTTTCTAGTTGGGGAAAAAATAAAGTTTTATAAAAGATGCAACGTTACACAATTCCTGGTTTGGGATGTTCCTCAACTTTTAGGTCACGATTCTATTCCATTTTATTTAAATTATTTACACACACACACACATACATACACATATACACACACACACACACACACACTAAAGAGCATGTTTGATGCTTTTTAAGTATAAACTGAAAAACTCACCAGTAGCTTCACTGTAGAAGATATGAAATCTTTCCAGCTGAAGATTACTGTCACCATGGTGTAACTGCCAGTAGGGTCAATCCCATGCTTGTTACAAATGACTTCCCAGAACTGAATTGTAAGAGAGGGGAAAAAACAAAAACAAACAGTTAACTTATTTTTGCATCAAAAACTCCCAATCAAAACTAGACTGACAGGACAACTGAACAAAAGTCTGCAAAGTCTCTAAAGCCATTTTAATCCACTGACACTCTGTTTGAGCATAGTTTTATCATACCAATAAAAAATAAGAAGCAAAAAGATGAACATGTTATTCAGAGAGTGTGAAAATTACACTGAGTGGTTGTTAATTAGGCTAAGGAGAACTTTCTTCATGTGGACCCGAACCAATGGGAGTTCTAAAAGGCCATGCATTATCATTTTTCCCCCTTTACAGTGGCTCCAGATCAAACCTACATTTGTCCAGGATTTCAAATGATGCATCAGGTCTAACTGATCTCAGCACTGAACATGCTGCCGGATTTTACATGCATCAACTAGGACAAACCGCAATCTTATCCAGCAGAACAAATAGTACAATTTCTGCCTATACGCAAAAGGCAGAAAGTAGCCCCCTGAAACCATTTTGGTGCGCAAAAAAAAAAAAAGTAGCAAAACAGGTCAAATTGGTAACATTTTATATAATCAGTAGAAATTTATTAACTTTAAAGTTACAGGATAGTGAAGAACATTGTTTAAGCCTGCTCCTCTTCTCCTTCCTCCTCAACCTCTCCTTCATCTTCAGCAGTTGCTTCCTGGTACTGCTGGTACTCTGACACCAGGTCATTCATGTTGCTCTCAGCTTCAGTGAACTCCATCTCATCCATACCTTCACCCGTGTACCAGTGCAGGAAAGCCTTGCGTCTGAACATGGCTGTGAACTGCTCGGAGATGCGCTTGAACAGCTCCTGGATAGCAGTGCTGTTGCCGATGAAGGTGGAAGCCATTTTTAGGCCACGGGGTGGGATGTCGCACACAGCAGTCTTCACATTGTTGGGTATCCATTCGACAAAGTAGCTGTTGTTTTTGTTCTGCATATTGAGTATCTGCTCATCCACCTCCTTCATGGACATGCGGCCACGGAAAATGGCAGCCACCGTGAGGTAGCGGCCGTGACGTGGGTCACAAGCGGCCATCATGTTCTTCGCATCAAACATCTGCTGGGTTAATTCAGCCACGGTAAGGGCACGGTATTGCTGGCTACCCCTGCTGGTCAGTGGGGCAAAACCAGGCATAAAGAAGTGGAGTCGAGGGAAAGGCACCATGTTGACAGCCAGCTTACGCAGGTCAGCATTGAGCTGCCCAGGGAACCGCAGACATGTTGTGATTCCACTCATGGTGGCACAGACCAAATGGTTGAGGTCACCGTATGTCGGTGTCGTGAGCTTCAGGGTGCGGAAACAGATGTCGTACAGAGCTTCGTTGTCGATGCAAAATGTCTCATCTGTGTTTTCCACCAGCTGGTGAATTGACAGGGTGGCATTGTAAGGCTCCACCACTGTATCTGATACTTTGGGGGAGGGGACAATGCTGAAGGTGTTCATAATGCGGTCAGGGTACTCCTCCCGAATTTTGCTGATGAGCAGGGTGCCCATGCCTGACCCAGTACCCCCACCCAGGGAGTGAGTAAGCTGGAAACCCTGCAGGCAGTCGCAGTTCTCAGCTTCCTTACGCACCACATCCAATACAGAGTCCACCAGCTCAGCACCTTCTGTGTAGTGGCCCTTGGCCCAGTTATTACCAGCACCACTTTTTCCTGTGGAGAAGAAGTAATGAATATCATACATACAGAGCTACAGCAGGGAAGAATTACTTGAATGCAAAACATACGACCATATTAGATTTACTGGTTTGGTGCTGTATGATAAGGAACAAGAAAATGGAAACTATTAGAATGTTATGCAATAGTCACCAAAAACAAAGTTGTCTGGCCGAAAGATTTGTCCGTATGGTCCAGACCTCACAGAGTCCATGGTACCCGGCTCCAAATCCACCAGCACAGCACGGGGGACATATTTCCCACCTGAAAATATAAAATATATATATTTAGATAGAGAACAATTCCCTCTTGTGAATGTTACAGTAGCCAGTTCACAGAAAAATGTACAAGAAAAAAATATTATGGCTAGGTAAAACAAATAAGGACACAAAAGGAAAAAAAAAAATCTAATACACAAAGAAGCTACTGTAACATGCTGCCAATGGTGTGGGCATCTTGAGAATAATTTAAACCAATAAGTGCAAGCTGCTACCAGAGTCTATTGGCAAGTTTATATAATCGTTTGCAGCAACATGCATGCAGAATGCAATAAGGCACATTGCCCACTTAAGTCCATCATGTCCAAACACATGACAACATAGCAAACATGTGGGGTGATTATATTAGGTATCACCATCTTTAGATGGCTACAATTCAACGTTACTATTATTCACAATACAATCTCTCACACTATGCTGAGCCTGTTCATGTATCACATGTCTGTATCTGAAGTTTTGGAATGCCGAGAGTCTTTGGGCTTTCATACAGTTCATGTCATGAGTTTAAAATGACCAAATCCTTCATGCTTCCTCGTTATTTTCTATGAGGCCATAAACTGCAAATTACCCAAAAGTTTCAGGCTTATTGAGGAACAGGAGACCAAAAGAGAAATAAAATGGCACATATTGCACCAACAGGCTGCAAGATTGTTACGGTATGTTTGTCCAGAAGAATACAAAAAATTAAATAAAATTAGCAATTGTGATTCTTTTCAAGCAGCACCAATATGTGTATATATATATATAT
>MU551645.1:1057597-1071819 GCA_024362625.1 Silurus asotus
CCAAACACATGACAACATAGCAAACATGTGGGGTGATTATATTAGGTATCACCATCTTTAGATGGCTACAATTCAACGTTACTATTATTCACAATACAATCTCTCACACTATGCTGAGCCTGTTTATGTATCACATGTCTGTAACTGAAGTTTTGGAATGCAGAGAGTCTTTGGGCTTTCATACAGTTCATGTCATGAGTTTAAAATGACCAAATCCTTCATGCTTCCTCGTTATTTTCTATGAGGCAATAAACTGCAAATTACCCAAGGCTTATTGAGGAACAGGAGACCAAAAGAAAAATAAAATGGCACATATTGCACCAACAGGCTGCAAGATTGTTACGGTATGTTTGTCCAGAAGAATACAAAAAATGAAATAAAATTAGCAATTGTGATTCTTTTCAAGCAGCACCTATATATATATATATATATATATAAAAACATACACACACACACACACACACACGAAGTATTTTTTTAAAGTACAAAAAAGAAAAAGCCTTACCAGTAGCTTCATTGAAGTAAACATCAATTCTTCCCAGCTGAAGATCACTGTCACCATGGTAACTGCCTGTTGGGTCAATCCCATGCTCGTCACAGATTACTTCCCAGAACTAAGGGAACAAAATAAATTGTTTAAAAAAAAAAACAAAAAAAAAAACCGAACAATAATTTTGAAAAGAATCCAAAATAAAATTAAGGATGGAAAATTAACAAAGACGGTCTAAACCATTAGGATCCCAATTTAAAATAAAGAGGAACGAAGAGGGTAACGGTATGCAGCAATATTTATTTATTTATGAGGATAGCATAGGCTAACAACTATACATCACTTAGATTATGCTATAGTGCCCGCTACACTATTACACAAAGCAAAAATTCATAAAATCCAACAAACGTTTGCTTACAAACATCCGATACAAATTTTGGCATTGAGGATTGAATGCAGTGTCACACCATCAGCATGTGACAGATATGTGATCGAGATAAGATTTATTACTGGCAACCCAGCTTGCTGATAATTGATATGTAGTTAGATATCACATTTTCCACATGTAGGGTTTATTTCTGAACTTTATATCTGAGCGTGTAATAAACTACACGAGCGTCGCGGGGTTGGGGGTTAAAAAGGCTTTAATGTCTCCTACCTTGGCACCGATCTGGTTGCCACACTGTCCTGCTTGTAAATGAAGAATCTCCCTCATTTTTTCTCTCCCAAAGACTGAGTTAGATGCTACACTTCGCAATCTCCTGCGAGACTGGTGCCAGAACGTCATAAACATGGTAATTTATTAAACGGGCAGAGAAATCAGTAAAGCGCTCCCATTGGTTGCTTTATGTCGTAGACCCGCCCCACCAACGATTTAATCAGTGAAGGCATGACGCAATACTATTGGTTGAAAGTGCGAATACTCGCTTCTGATTAGCTGGTTTCACACCAAGGTTTCAAATGAATATAAATCTACAAAAGGTATTTTTAAATAGCATTTTACACAAATATAGATCTCACTTATAGCAGCTGGTACAGAGTGGATAGAAAATAAGAAAGCACCTAGAATTCAGTGATTAAGAGTTCATCAGTTGTCAGCCTAAAGTCTCCAGGCATGCCATACATTAAATCAATAAATACATAAAATATATAATTACTCGAGCAATTTTTGAAGGGGACACAAATAATACAGTCAAATTGTACTTATAAAGATATGTCCCCACAGTGGAAAACTTTGCTTTTATTATTATTGTAGCATGGAGACTGTCATTATGGTTATTTTCAAAGTTTTTCTCAGGTTCAATGACAAAGCAAAATAAGGAATAATAAAAAAAAAAAAAGGTTTAAAAATGTATTTAAAATTAATTAGGACACTTAAGAACAGAATAGAAATTGATTTTACAAAAGAATACAGTGGGGTCAGTTCGGACGTAGCACGGTGCAACCCTCGGGGTTCCACCCATGTAAAGAGGTGCTATTTTCCTCAAAAACCTCATCGCTCCTCACACACTAAGCTGCCCGAGATCGTCTAGCACTGAACAACCATTCCCACCTTCTCTCAGGGTCTCTTCTCTGTTTTGATACCGAGGCGGTGGAATAAACTTCTGCTAGATAACCAGTGACTCCGGTGTTTGGACATCTTGAAGCAACGAGTGAAGACCTACCTCTTCCTGATGCACTTAAACTAGAACGTTTTCCTTGTCGTTGTTTATATTAATTTTTTTTTAATGCGATCAGTCACGTGTCTGTTCCTGTAGTTTTGGCATGCCTAAAACCTTTAGGCTTTCATACAGTTCCTGCTCTTTTTGGGGGAAAAAAAAAATAAAAAAGACAACCAACAAAAATAGCATTAATGCATACTGCTGTAATTTCACCTGTTGCACTTACTGTGTGTGCACTACCCCTACCAGGTACCATCACAGCATGGATAACTTTACCAAACAACAACCTGCTGGATTTCAATAGCACAAAAGGCTTCTTACTTTTTACTCAACTACATTTAGCAGAATCAGGCATTTTTTTTTTTCCTGAGTGGATAACTAATTAACTGGTCAAACATTTAGTAAACAACCAAATGCCAACATGCTGCCAGTTTTAAAATGCATCAACTGAAAGATACAGCAATCTTAGGCAGACAATGGACCATAGGTCTTCTGGATAAACACAAAAGGCAGAAAGAAGCCTCTGAAACCACTTTGGTGCAACATAAGTAGATAAACAGTGGTTTGATTATTCAAAAGGTTTGCAATGTGACTACTGCAGTTAGTCACAAGATTTGAACCAAATGAAAGCTTAACAGAACGCTGCAACAGAGCCAATTGGTCACTTAAATTTTTTTGTTATTATTTTCGGGGATTAATTCACTACAAGGAAAATGATTATTAAGTACATGTTTTATTGGTTATAAACATACCAAGAGCATAGAAGAAACAGGAACATCGTTGAAATTGTGTAAGCCTGCCCCTCTTCTCCCTCTTCCTCAACCTTTCCATCATTAGCAGTTACAGCCTGGTACTGCTGATACTTAGACACCAGTTCATTCATGTTGCCGAACTGGACAGATGCTCATATAATTGTGTTTAACCACAGCTGTCTGGCAGTGGCAGCAGGCATGCATTAAGATTCCAAACATGAAGCCTGTATAATAGAACACATCTGGATAGGAGGAGACACTTTATCCTGGTTACTTGGAATGTTAACGACTAAACCATCCAGTTGAAAAATGTATGTCTAGGAAACCTACCCGAGCAAAAATGAATACATCAAATGAAGAATCTTATGCGGTCTAGAAATCGCATGCGCTTAAAACGCTAAATTTGTACGCTTTTGTTGATGCTAAATTATTGTCACTTGCCAGAAAGGTTATGTATCTTGATAAAGTGGTCTCAGATCCTCTTAAATCTTTAAATGTAGCTAACCTGCCCCACTGTGATGGAATATGGAGATTTAAGAAGGAGGAGGAGGAGTCTATGGTGACTTATAAACAGGAATGTACACACAGGTGGACTATGTTCTATGTAGGAGTTGCAACCTGAAGGAGATTGGAGACTGTAAGGTGTTGGCAGGGGACCGTGTAGCTACACAGCATCAGATGGTGGTCTGACAGTGAAATTTAGATTTGCTCATTTTCAGCTTTTGTTTTTGTTCCCTTTAAATGTGGCAGTCCCTATGTAATGTTGAAGTGTGAGATCAGTGAAATAACCTCACCTTTAGATGATGAGGAGGAGCAGGAGGCATGAAGGTTAAAAAGTCAGGATGGGCCTGATGATGCAGCTCCTGCAGACTCTGCTCAGTGATCCCCTGCAGGCTTGTAATTATTGGCACTGAAGGGACAAAAAGACCATGGTACAAGTATAAAACCCTCAAGAGACACAGTGAAAAATGGTGCCAGTGGATCAGAGGTGGGAAGTAACGAAGTACAAATACTTTGTTGGTCTACTAGATTTTTCTGGTATCAGTACTTTATGGACAACTTTTTACTTTCACACATTAAATTTTTACACAAATATCTGTACTTTCTAGTTACATTTTCAAACCAGCCTCGTTACATTTAGTATTATTTCTTCTTACTGAGCGCAATTTCCAGCCTAACAACCCTTCATTGCGCAGCTTTTTCACCATATCACTGGTGTTTTATATCCTGGCTATCAGACGTAGACTTAGGCTAGGGGAGCTAACAATGAGCAAGGCAACAAGAGGAATGGTTAATGTGAATTCAGAGGGAGACACCAATGTGAAAATAAATAAAAAGAACAATATACATTCAACACCCATGGCCATATATAAGGTTTTAAATTATTGGTGTAAAAAAAGTGCTGGCTTTCAAGAAGTCACCATCAAATTTGAGCAAGCACATACAGGTAATCTAACATTTTATTGTTATATCTTTCTTGTCATAAGCCATTTTAATGTTTACAGTTTTTTTCCCCCCTACAATTTTGTTTGTTATATAAGGGATGCTGCCACATTTTGCTTTTTTTTTTTTTATATGTTGTAGAACTGCTAAACAGGTGAAGTATAAATGATAAACTTCAATAAAATGCACAGGATAACTCACCTCAAATTTGTCATTTGTAAAACATCATATTAACCGAGTTGTTTTCAAGGACAGCTGGAACAACCCTACAATCTGATATGGCATGGTGATGGCAAATCAATTTTTAATCACACACACGTGTGTGTGTATAAAGTGTATAAAACTTTGGCAAAAGACACTTCAAACACTACAAACAGAAGGTGAGCAGTAAACACAGTGCATCATCTTTACTCCTCATTCAGTGTGTCAGCTCATCACTTAATACAATTGCAGTACTTACTCACTGTGTGCCTTTTCCTTTCGATGTGATCAGCTTTGTGGATCTGTGTAGAAACACTGAGCTCGAGGGCCAGAAGCTGAAGACAGGAACAACAGATGAGATCAAACCTACATTTGTCCAAGATTTCAAAAGATGCATCAGACCTGACAGATCTAATCAGCACTGAACATGCTGCCTGTTTTTACATGCATCAACTGGAACAAACCGCAATCTTATCCAGCAGAACAAATAGCACAATTTCTGCCTATACGCAAAAGGCAGAAAGTAGCCCCCTGAAACCATTTTGGTGCAAAAAAAGTAGCAAAACAGGGCAAATTGTTAACATTTTATATATTCAGTAGAAATGTATTAACTTTTATGTTACAGAAAAGTGAAGAACATTGATTCTTTAAGCCTGCTCCTCTTCTCCTTCCTCCTCAACCTCCCCTTCATCTTCAGCAGTTGCTTCCTGGTACTGCTGGTACTCTGACACCAGGTCATTCATGTTGCTCTCAGCTTCAGTGAACTCCATCTCATCCATACCTTCACCTGTGTACCAGTGCAGGAAAGCCTTGCGTCTGAACATGGCTGTAAACTGCTCGGAGATGCGCTTGAACAGCTCCTGGATAGCAGTGCTGTTGCCGATGAAGGTGGAAGCCATTTTGAGGCCACGGGGTGGGATGTCGCACACAGCAGTCTTCACGTTGTTGGGGATCCATTCGACAAAGTAGCTGCTGTTCTTGTTTTGCATATTGAGTATCTGCTCATCCACCTCCTTCATGGACATGCGGCCACGATAAATGGCAGCCACCGTGAGGTAGCGGCCGTGACGTGGGTCACAAGCGGCCATCATGTTCTTGGCATCAAACATCTGCTGGGTTAATTCAGCCACGGTAAGGGCACGGTATTGCTGGCTACCCCTGCTGGTCAGTGGGGCAAAACCAGGAATAAAGAAGTGGAGACGAGGGAAAGGCACCATGTTGACAGCCAGCTTACGCAGGTCAGCATTGAGCTGCCCAGGAAACCGCAGACATGTTGTGACTCCACTCATGGTGGCACAGACCAAATGGTTGAGGTCACCGTATGTCGGTGTCGTGAGCTTCAGGGTGCGGAAACAGATGTCGTACAGAGCTTCGTTGTCGATGCAAAATGTCTCATCCGTGTTTTCCACCAGCTGGTGAATTGACAGGGTGGCATTGTACGGCTCCACCACTGTATCTGATACTTTGGGGGAGGGGACAATGCTGAAGGTGTTCATAATGCGATCAGGGTACTCCTCTCGGATTTTGCTGATGAGCAGGGTGCCCATGCCTGACCCAGTACCCCCACCCAGGGAGTGAGTCAGCTGGAAACCCTGCAGGCAGTCGCAGTTCTCAGCCTCCTTACGCACCACATCCAATACAGAATCTACCAGCTCAGCACCTTCTGTGTAGTGGCCCTTGGCCCAGTTATTACCAGCGCCACTTTTTCCTGTGGAGAAGAAGCAATGAAGAATCATACATACAGAGCTACAGAAAGAAGAAAACAGCTGGCAAATTACAACAATGACAATCAGAATAAACCCAAAATTGACTGCAAAACAGGTAAGACCGTATCAAATTTACAGGTTGGGTCTGTATGATAAGGAAGAAAAAAATTAACTATTAGAATGTTATGCAATAGTTACCAAAAACAAAGTTGTCTGGCCTGAAAATTTGTCCGTATGGTCCAGACCTCACAGAGTCCATGGTACCCGGCTCCAAATCCACCAGCACAGCACGGGGGACATATTTGCCACCTGAAAAGATTAAAATGGAAATATTAATTTAGATAAAATAAATCAATAATAATAAAAAAATACAATAAGCGCCTATCTGTTTCTGTAGTTTTGGAATGCCAGCGAGTATTTGGGCTTTTATACAGTTCATGTCCTGTTTGCGTTTCAATGTCCAAATCCTTTATGCTTCCCTGGTATTTTCTATGAGGCAATAAACTGGCTATTACCCATAATTTCCAGGCTTATAGAGTACCAAGAGACCAAAATAAAGTAATAGCACATGTTGAACAAACATGGCAACAAGATTGTGCTATGGTATGTTTGTCTAGAAGAAAAAAAAAACACCAAAAATTTAAAGAAAATAATAATAATAAATAAATTTATAACAAAAATAAATAAATAAATAAAGCTGCAAGCAGCAACTTTTTAGGGTTCAAGCAACTGAGGTACTGAAGGTCATAAAGAAAAAGACATTAGGAACATCACCACCGAGTTGCTTCGTAATACGCCTCTGGTAACGTTGTCCAACAGGTGATCACATGTAATTCCCAGATGGTGGCCATGTTTTTTAGGATACACAAATATTCTAATCAAACCTTATGGCACAATGGGCAGAGAAACACTGCGTGCAAAGTACCAAGTCGATCGGATGAATGGTCACGTAGTTATAGCAGGGTTAGATTATTTTCATTGTTTAGCACCACCAGGCGTCAAAGATATATATATATATATATATATATATTTTTATTATTATTATTATTAAGGATTGCGCTTATAGACACGTCCACCAGGTTTGTTAAAGATCTCATCCGTTCATGAGATACAGCCATTTTTTGTCAATGACCCGCCTACTTTAAACATTTTGGGAACCCTTTAAACAGTGAGTAGAAATTGGCAATATACAATCAATCCCAGTCTACTGAAGATTGCTATACTGGTTTTGTTCTGATGGCACGAAAGACCTAGGACAAGTTTGCAAAAGTATGTTTTTAACATCTCAATTTTACGGAAAAAGCTACCTTTGTAGCGCAAATACGCCCAAAGGCATCTAAAAGTTTTAAATCTACGATAAACCGTGTACAAGCTAGGGTCAAAATTGTGCAAAATAAGTTTTTTTTGGACTGTAGCGCTCCCCTTTGGCCAACTGGGTTGATACTTTGTCAACCTTTCCCCGAATTGAGCTCCACCATCTGGCCAAGTTTAAATTATCTAGGCCTTACGGGTTAGTCTGCACAATCAATTTTGGGGTGAATCAATAATAATAATAATAATAATAATAAATCTCTACGATAGAAATAGGGTTTAATGCTTAATCCCCTGATATTAAAAATAATCTGAGTAATTATGAGTGATGCTTTCCAAGCACCACTACTTAACATAACTACAAAAGAAAATTTCATAAAGGTTGTTCTTAAAAAAATAAAATATATTCACCAGTAGCTTCATTGTAGTAGACATTAATCCTTTCTAGCTGAAGATCACTGTCACCATGGTAACTGCCTGTTGGGTCAATCCCATGCTCGTCACAAATTACTTCCCAGAACTAAGAGGACAAAATCAATTGTAAAAAGGGGAAAAATAAAAAATAAAGTCATCTTATTTATTTAGTCTCAAACACTTGTCGACAAATAATACTGATTGGATGACTGAAAAATCACAGGGGTCTGTCTTCTAAACTCTACAAAATCATTTCAATCCACTGACGCAGGCGATACAGTTGAACATGAACATGTGAACAGCGAGAGTGTAAAAATGTGGTGGTTGTAAGTCAGAACGAAGGCAATGTTCATTTCTTACCTTGGAACCAATCTGGTTGCCACACTGTCCTGCTTGTAAATGAAGAATCTCCCTCATTGTTGTTTGTCCAAATAAAACCAAAAACAAATCTGCTGAAGAGATGCTACACTTCGTTCTCTCCGGCAAAACTAAAGCCAGAACGTCACAAACACGGTTATTTACACTGTCAAAAAATCAGCCAAAAGCTCCCATTGGTTGTCTTACACCATAGACCCGCCCCTCCAGCGATTTAATTGGTGACGCAAACATGACGCGACTATTGGCTAAAAGGGCAAATACTCGCTTCTGATTGGCTGGTTTCACAACAACGTTTTAAAAGAAATAAAAATCTGCAAAAGCATTCTAAAAAGATAATATAGCTGCAAGCAGCGATAAGCGGTACAGAAGCGCATTGCATTCACAAACTTAGTATCTCATAATTATGAGATAAGTTGGGGCAGTCTGTTGCAGGGAAGCGTTTTAGCGCATGACACTGGATCTGACGTAACTGCATTTTTTGCTCGGAAGCTCCTCATAGCTCAACCATGGAGAAGTAGAACAGCTATTTTTAGAAAAGGACTGCGGACTACTTATGTGGTCCTTGCTGGCTACCCGTTGCCCGCGGGCACCATGTTGGTGACCCCTGAGCTAAACCATATGATATTTTCTACATCTCCATGGTTGCGCAACAAGGTGCTTCTAAACAACAACAAAAAATAATTTTTCAAAAATGCAGTTACGTCAGAGCCGGTGTTATGTGCTAAAACGCTTCTCTGCCACAGACTGCCCCAACTTATCTCATAATTGAGATACTAAGTCACAATTATGAGATAAGGGTCTTAAATTATGAGTTACTAAGTCATAATTAAGAGATACTAAGTCATAATTATGAGATCCTTGCTGTGAATGTTTTTTTACTTTGTGAATGTAATGTGCTTCCATAAAAGCGGGGTTCAAACCAATGAAGTACCAAAGGTCATAAGGAAAAAAAAAACATCAGGAACATGACCACTTAATTTTACAGAAAAAGCGAACTTCGTAGACCATAAACTTCAATAGGCATTTTTGTTGGTTGGACTGACGGATTCTTATGCAGACAATTGACCGTAGTGCTTCTGAATAAACACAACCCTGAAACCACTTTGGTGCAACACAAGCAGATAAACAGTGGTTTGATTATTCAAACACTTGCAATGTGATTACTGCAGTTGGTCAGCAGAATAAAACCAAATAAAGCGTAACAGAATCCTGCAACAGAGCCAATTGGTCACTTTTAACAATTAATTTTTTTTTTATTAACTTTTGGGGAATAATTCACGACAAGGAAAAGGATTATTAAAGTACATTTTATATTTGTATTAAAAGTAACAAGAGATTATAAGAAACAGGAATATTTGTTGAACATGTTTAAGCCTGCTCCTCTTCTCCCTCCTCCTCAACCTCTTCATCTTCAGCAGTTGCATCCTGGTACTGCTGGTACTCTGACACCAGGTCATTCATGTTGCTCTCAGCTTCAGTAAACTCCATCTCATCCATACCTTCACCTGTGTACCGGTGCAGGAAAGCCTTGCGTCTGAACATGGCTGTGAACTGCTCGGAGATGCGCTTGAACAGCTCCTGCCATTTTTAGGCCACGGGGTGGGAGGTCGCACACAGCAGTTTTTGTTACTGTAGTTAAGTAGATTTTTCTGGTATCAGTACTTTACTCCACTATTTATTTTTCAGACAACTTTTACTCATTACATTTTTACACAAATATCTGTACTGTTTACTTCTTACATTTCAAAACCGGGTCGTTACTTTAGTTTTAATCTATAGATATGGTGAAATATAACATTTTTCTTTTCACTGCGCGCTGATTTCAGCCGAACAACCGATTTCCTGTTACTGTGCGTCTTTTTCACTCCGCTGGTGTATAAAGTCCTGACTCTCACTCTTTACGTAGATTAGAATCAGCAGGCAGAAGGCAGTAAGACGTTTGGGGTTAACGTGGATGAGACAGAGGGAGTCAGTGATGTAAACATGACTGAGAACAGACACATTCATGTTCATCATCATCATATTTTCTCTGCTTGTGTTCTGTATGTGGATCTTCAGCCTGGATACATTCATTAGGTAACAACATTTTTAATTCGTTTTGTATTAATATATATATATATATATTTCTCAATAAACTGAGCTCATTTTCACAAAGGAACGGGGTCAAAAGAAAAGTGCTCTCTCTCTCTCTCTTTCTCTCTCTCTCTCTCTCTCTCTCTCTCTCTCTCTCTTTCTCTCTCTCTCTCTCTCTCTGTCATTAGTGATTAATGACAGTTGGTCATTTCACAGATATGCAGATATCATTTATTCATGAAGACCGCATATGAATAAGAGGTGAAAACTATCTTTATTAGAGTTCATCCTGTGTGCTTGTAGTTCAATCTACACAAAAACAGTCCCTGATGTATTTCTTAATATCAAACCAGCAGGTTATAAATACCCCATAAAACCATGTAAGTTCTGCTTCTGTTGTAAATTAAAAAAGAGGAAGTCAGTGGATGACTTTTTGTTTTTCTAGTAGTCGGTTCAAGTATGAGTCAGAGTCAAAACCTTCTACTGAGAGAGAGAGAGAAAGAGAGAGAGAGAGAGAGAGAGAGAGAGAGAGAGAGAGAGAGAGAGAGAGAGAGAGAGAAAGAGAGAGAGAGAGAGAGAGAGAGAGAGAGAGAGAGAGAGAGAGAGAGAGATCGGTTTCTTACATTGTATTTATACCCCGAGGATTTGTATTAAAATCTTTTCTAATCTAAATCTGTGAATCAGGACAAAATGGGAGATCACGAGTTTTTAGTTCATTCTATAATATATTAAAATCACAGAATGAAATCTGTCAATCTGAGTTTTTTATAGCTGTATTTATTTTCCTGACAGACACCCACTAAATTGCTGAGCTCCAGCAGTGTGACATCACAAAATGGGGCGTTGCTTCAGAAAACTGGAATAATTTACACTAACCATTTAGAGACAGAAAAAAATTAAATACATTTCGCATATTTTTTGAAAGTTGGTGAATGTAGCTAAAAATTTTTATGGAGACCAGAATATCACATTCCATTCCAAAGTTACTCTGATTATTTACCTTGGGAAAGCTTTTTACTAGCTTTTGGGACATTGACATGTAGTGCATTTTCACATGTCTATTAAACACATACCGATCATATGTGTTATTCTAACAAAATGAGCACATATTGAGATATACATATTTATTTTCAGTTGTTTCAGTGATTAGAAAAACAAATCCTTTGCCTCATTTCCCAACCAACCATAAACAGAGGAAAGCGAAACAGAGAGCAAAAATGGCATCCACCTATTTCCAGCCTTCACTAAGAAGCCTAGAAATTTCTCAATAAACTGAGCTCATTTTCACAAAGGAACGGGGTCAAAAGAAAAGTGCTCTCTCTCTCTCTCTCTCTCTCTCTCTCTCTCTCTCTCTCTCTCTCTCTCTCTCTCTCTCTCTTTCATTAGTGATTAATGACAGTTGGTGTCCATTAACCTGCTGGAGCAGTGACTGCTGTATGTGTTATTGTGGGGAAAAACAAAGAAAACAACAAGGAAACACAATGTAAAAAGTACAACACACTCCCTCAATGTATCACAAGTAATCAACCAGATATATAATCAATCAATGAATCAATCAATAGATAAGAGCTTATTTTGTTGATCTCTTATTATCCAGAAGAGGGCGCACGATCACGGTCTAAAGAGCCATTTCTGTCATGACATTGTAATATAAAGGAGGCGTTTGTACCAGATTTTTACACTAGCCTGCATTCACAGTGTATTCTGAAATACAGCGCCCCCTCAGAAAGAAAGAGAGAGAGAGAGAGAGAGAGAGAGAGAGAGAGAGAGAGAGAGAGAGAGAGAGAGATGTTTTTTTACAGTGTATTTATGAGTCACACAATCAGATGACTGCACACAAAGATGTTTTTTTTTAACCAACGTGTCTCACCTTATTATCCAGAAGAGGGCGCACGATCACGGTCTAAAGAGGCATTTCTGTCATGACAATGTAATATAAAGGAGGCGTTTGTAACAGATTTTTACACGAGCCTGCATTCACAGTGTATTCTGAAATACAGCGCCCCCTCAGAGAGAGAGAGAGAAAGAGAGAGAGAGAGAGGAGAGAGAGAGAGATATGTTTTTTTACAGTGTATTTATGAGTCACACAATCAGATGACTGCACACAAAGATGTTTTTTTTTAACCAACGTGTCTCACATTCCTTGGCCTGCGTCTTTTTCTTCCTGTTCACATTTATGGTATTTCTGTTGCTCTTTTCTCGTCACTCTTACACTTTTCCTTTTCAAAAATGCATCCGACATTTATATAAATATATTATATTTTTTAGAAAAATCTCCTGTATGGAATTGGATAAAATGATCTGCTCGGTACAAATCACGACGCTGGAAGTCTTTCATGGATCTGTAGAGAAGAAAGGACGCACTGAACTTCGGGTCCCCAATGCTTCAGTCTGCACTGACAGACTACCATCTAAAAGCAGAGAAATTAGACCTTCAATTAAATCCAAATGTCCATTAAGAGTCTAGTGTTTCAGTACTGCATCTCCCCATCATACACTACCTGGCCCAAAAAGACCTGGGTATAACAGGTAGAGAAAATTCCTCTGGATATTAAACCCTAACAGATGCATTGAGTAGCTTCACAGTTCTTTCACAACCACGAGGAAAGACATATTTTGTAATATTGTGGGTAAACCAAGAAGATGAGCGAGCATCTTTAGAAACCAAAGTGTGTAGGATTCATGATTAATAGTGAAAGTTACACACACAATGCAAAGAAGCACAAGAGGGGTGGTGGTGGTGGTGGTGGCGGTGGGGAGGGGGGTGGAATTGTGTATCCAGTCCTCATATTGCATGAACCTGTAACTGCAATAATTCACTGAAGCCTTCCTGTATGGAGGACATGGTGAAATAAGCATGTGTATATTTTATATGAAGTCCTGAAGAACTGCTGTTTTTATGATTTATGCATCCAGATGTTTTTGTACAGTAGGTAATCATTTAAAGCATTTTTTTAAACATTATTACAAAAATTTAGTAAACGAAATGTAAATAAGCTGACCTTGATCAAACCCTGCTGAACTCTCTGGCACTGGGTTCCTGCAATGCCTCTGACCTAGAACCAAAAACACGTATGAATTCAATGGAAAAATAGGATACAAATCTCAAGAAATCAATTAACTATTGCACTTAACTTATTATATAGTACAGTGGAACCTCGGGTTACGAACGCCCCGGCATACGTATAATTCAGGTTACGAATCGCAGTTCATCAAAATTTGCCCCTGGTTACGAACAATATATCGGGAACATCGCTCAACAGGAAATCGCAGGCAGGTTGGTTGTTTTTGCTCCATCCACACAGCTCGTCACATCAGTTAGCGTCCTGTGTCCCTAGCGAGAGCATCGTGTTACTTATCCGCTTGAACTTTTCCCGGCAGCAGCGTAACAACTCGTTAGTTGATGCTCGTGGAATGATGAGATGGACAACATTAGCCGATGCAGAACCACTTTACTTGTTTTTATGAAGATAGATTAGCAGGGTTACAGTCTTTTCCGAAGTACAATACCCATAATGAATTTCACTCTGGACTTCAATACCAACTGATAGTAGCCTTAAAGAAACAGCTCTCATTTTCCCTCTAATGCAACAATTGTCTCAGCGTTCGTGTTAATAACACTGTCTTTAATATTCTATAATATAATATATAATAATATATAAATAATATAATATAATAAGATTCTCCTTCCAAACAATAACTCTCCCTCCTCCCCCTTCTACGAACGTCGTCTCCTGCAGCGAGTCTTCTCAAAGGGAAAGTACCCGCTAAAGATCTTTTCCTCTTTTGTATG
>MU551645.1:1072971-1083774 GCA_024362625.1 Silurus asotus
CCCCCCCAGCCTTCGCGTCGCGTTTCCCGTATGTGTGCGTTACTATGCGTAACGTCAGCATGTTGGATATACACAGCATATAAAAAGCAGACGAGTGAAGCAGCAGATTCAGAATGAAAGTTGAATTAGCCGCTTTACCCAGTTACACCAGCCGCAGCTTGAAAATCCGAAACGCTCACGTCTAATAAGAATTTTTTTAAAATATAAGCAAACCTACAAAATAAAAATGTTTATTGAGTGTTTGAATATGGGAACATGCTTGAAGATCCACTTGTGCTTGGAGGGTAAAATGAGTTGAGATTTAAGAATATAATAGACAGAGACACTGTAAATAAGAATTATTCAAAAGAATGATCAAAACTATAAAGGAACATGTTTTAAGTGTTTGAATGTGGAAAACGATTGAAAAATGCACTAAGCTTTAGGAATTTTTTTTTGTCTTTTTGGGGGTTTTTTTATTACATTTTTTATTTTTATAACGGAAACCCTGTACTGAAGCGTCTTTATATCTGTTAGATGTGCAACACAGAGAAAAGTGCGGCTGGTTTACCCACAGTTGAGGGAATATTAAAAAGTTTCACAAAAAGGTTTAATATAAAATACAATCTATATCAATTTCAAATGGATTGTATTAACACACACACACACACACACACACACACACACACACACGACACCACCGCTTGAAACGAAAACATGGATATTCCGAGCCACAGATTGATTCACCTGCATCTTTTATTGTAGTTACAACAAAAGTGTTTGTACTTCTACTATTTTGTACTCCTGTATTTACATTAAACGTTATTGTACAGTTTATTGTACAGTTTATTGTACAGTTTATTGTACAGTTTATTGTACAGTTTATTGTACAGTTTATTGTACAGTTGAACTCAAACACTTTTTGCTCAGGAAACTATTGTCCTTGAAATGTTTCTCAACTGCTGCTGATTTAATAGCAGACGAACAATGTTTGTTTTCATGTCGTTGGTTTCTTCATTTAGTCTTTGTTTTAGAACAGATACATGCAGGGAAATAATATCCGAGAAATCGACTTAATCTTGCTTTGAAACAGAGCTGACACAGTTAATCTTCAGTGTCTAAACATCTCTGTTTCCGTGTCGGAGCGCAAGCTCTAGTCCTGAGCTGAGTTTCCGGATCTTTACCGACATGCGACTAGAACATTTAGAGAAAAGGAAAAGGTCTAATGAGAACTTTTACCACACGAAAGCTGTTCTGGTTCATCAATTTAATTAAAATAAAACTTTACACATACCACATTGGGGCTCATGTTATTGTTTTAAAATGATCTAAAAAAAGGGAAGTGCGATTAAACTTCCGCGTAGGAAAAACACCAAAACTAATAGACCATTATTTTCAGAAAAAGAGTAACAAACAAATAAATACATTAATGAATCATAAAAAGGCACAGATAAAAAAAATACAAATACAGATTACTGAGTATTGAAAAATATTTTTTTATTGAAGATTATTGATAAAGACTTTTGAAATTCAATGAAAAAGCAAATAAGATGACAGAAAAAAGAGAACAGAGAACAGTAAAATAAATACAATAAGTTCATCGTTATTGAAAACATTAGACATTTTTTAAAAAACTGGCGAGCGCGCACGTGACATGCGTCACATTCACCCGAGGTGCCCTCTGATCATCTCCTCAAATGGTCATGAGATCAGATCAAGAAGAAGACATTGTGACACGTCAGGTGTTTTGATGCCAAGTGGGCGGCCTCGATTAGCGTCGCTGGTTGATGGTGTCGAGTCCATCCGGCAGTCTGTTCTGGAAGTCTTGCGAGAAACTGCTCCATTATTATCGGCTCGATAAACCGTCTGGCTTCACATTTCTGAGACAGCAACCAGCTCTCGAATTCTCGAGGCAGCAACCAGCCCTCACACGCGTTTTGGAGAAGCTTCGCGAATGTAAAAGGGTCGCCGGCGTCACTAAGGTTCAGGGACAGGAACATCTGGTGATGTAGATTTGAGATGATCCTCTGCTCCTCTGCTTCAGCTCGCGTCCGAGCCAGCAGTATCCGCTGCCTTTGGTCTCTTTGAGTTTCACCAAAAAGTGGAAGGTTCTGTTTATAAAACATAACCAGGAATGTTGGCTCCATTTCGGTTTAGTTTTATTCCAACGACGTTCGAGGAAATTGCGAAAAGTGAAAGCTGTGTTGAAGTTTCCAAACTGGGCTGCTCCTGAGGACCAGCATGAGAAACGGAGGACTATATACTGTATTTAAGGCGGCTTCTAGACTCGACTCCGCTCTTTGAAAATCTCGGTACCGCTTTAGAGCTCCATCACTACAAACATTTCGCGTTTACTTACTTTTTATGAAAAATAAACATAAATAAATGAATTCATAATACATTAGTCTCTTGATTAGAAAATCTAAATCCTGACTTTGTGGATACCTGCTCATAGCTCTTTACTACAGTGAGGATTTAGATTAAAATGAAATAATAATGATAAAAAGTTTTTCGGACAAAAACATTTCTTAAAGATATTATAGATGAATTTGTGTACATTGTGTTTCAGTCACATTTTTGAAATCACCCGTTCATTTAATGTGTTTAATAGAAAAGTAACAATACAGATAAAGGAAGTGAGAATAGTTGGTATGAGGCGTGAGTTTGTGAGTTCATGCTGATCATCTCTCCTGGGTCTCATTCTTCTCCTATGTAGGAGTCGCACGAGCCAAAGATCATCAGTCTATACCTCCGTGTGAAGTTGAAACTCGAACGAGGAACCTTTGGATCTCAACAGGACATTTTTAATGAACCCTGAAAGGATCCGAATTCTTTATTTATTTATTTATTTTATTTTATTTTATTTTTTTTTATAATTGATTGAACATCTGGAATTATTCACTCATTTATTAAATTTCCTGTTCATCGAAATCTACTGACTTTGTGAAACTTTTTTATTGGAAATTACAGCCTACAAAATGAATAGCAGTGTTTATTTATTTGTATTTGGTTTCTTTTAGATGTTGTGTTTAAAAAAAAAAAAAAAAAAAAAAAAAAAAAAAAAAAAAAAACAGAAACACGCAGGTAAGTGATCTTAAAGAAATCTTCTGATGAAAAAGGCGAGTAGCTGAATTGCATTGAATGTATTACTGTGTCGCAGTTCATAGAGAAAAACTGAGATGTCAATGTTAGAGAGTTTCCGTATCTGTCTGTAACTACACAGCTACTGGAAAATGTATAGATCGAAAAAAAGCTACTTTGAAAAGCTACTTTGCTTTTAAAAGGACTTGAAGAAACACGTTTGGACTTTTGTTCGAGCTTTGAAAAGATCTTCAAACTTGTTGAGATTGAACAATGCTGGGATTCCCCAAGGGGAATTTGACGGAATTTCCTGGGAGCATGATTCACTATGACGAACCATAAATTATATATATATATATATATATATATATATTAGGCTTTCAAAACTTAAATTATTGTAAACAACTAAATGTTATTAACACGCCATCAATTCAGCGCCATCGAATCAAAAATTTTTATTTTTATTTAAAAAATGTAAATACATAAATAACTAAATATAAAAGAACCCGAAATTAAAAACTTCAGCAAAACATACACTTATTCACGACGTCCTTTCTTTACTTGGATATAAAATAAATAAATAAACCGAAAAATATTTTTAATCAGTAAACATTTGTTTTTTGTTTTCAAATATCACTGCCTAACAAACACAATCAGAAAATACAGAACCACACTGTAATAGCAGCCATGGAAGTGTTGAGCAAATGGCAAATATCGTGTTTAGAGATTGCACTCTTGTGGCAGACATACGATACTGCAACAGCACAGTACATTTACAGCACATAATCATAGTTTTTATTTCAGGAGGGTGAAGAATATATATAAAAAACCCCGCTATTAAGCTGATATGGCTGTACTAAATAAAAGAAGACGTGTAGTACTCATTAGTTACAATCCAGTAATTTATTTACGAACCACCTTCTTCCTCCAAAATGGAGGAAATGGTCTTGCAGGTTATACTAAACCCTAATATTGAGGTAAACAGAAGGTCACTTAGGTATTTACTAACTTTATGGATCTGCAATGAATCATTTCTCCACTGAAAAGTTTATGATTTAAAAAGATAGTTATTTTTTGAAAATGCTGAGCATATTTTTTAACAATATTGTTTTAACTACATTTATGAAACCTAGGTGATTGAGCAGAGTTTGTATAATTGTATAAGAAACAGCAATCTTAGGCACACAATGAACCACAGTTCTTCTGGATAAACAAAAGCAGAAAGAAACCCCTGAAAACAATTTGCAAAAACAATAATTTGTTTATTCAAAAGTTGTGCAATGTGACTATTGCAGTTTTCCCACAATAAACATCTAACATTTTAGTGTTCTACATTTGCAAAAATAAATAAATAAAAACAACGACAAAGATCATGAACTTTTGATATATTGCAACAGAGACAATTGGTCAATTAACAATAGAAATGTATTACCTTTTCTGAAATAAATCACTGCAAGGGCAAGAATTATTAGTTGCATGTTTTAATAGCAAGTACAGAAAAAAAAACTCAGAATGAGGAATAACTTGACAAAACTCAAAGAAAGATGTGAAAGGAAAAAATGACTGACACGACATATACACAGGTGAAAAATAACTTCCCGATTCAGAAGCGCAACACCTTCTCGCCAAAATGACGGAGTGAGAATCCCGAAGGACCTACTTCCTGACCAAGGTACACCAGTTGTCTCAAAGTTAATGGTGAATCTCTGTCAGTTGTTGCAGGTAAAACAGGTTAGGACATCGGATAAAACAGGTCAGGACCAGCCGCGGGAACATAAAAAAACAAACAAACAAACAAAAAATCAGGGCGGTGTCAGCCCTCTGCATATCCTCCACAGATTCACTAAACTGTGACTTGGTCAAAAAGGGGGAGGAGCTAATGCCAACACAGCGGCATGACCTGACGGAGCTCGTCGACCAGTTCGCGGACGTGTGCAAAAAGAAGGATCTTGAAAACCATTAATTCTCTCACACAAATACATTATAAATATAAAAAATACAAATGTTACAACTTTTAATACTAAACATATTACGTAATCAACTTTTAATAAGTACTTAACTGGTTAATGTTATATTATTAATTTATTATCTTCGTCGTCTTCTTTCGGCTGCTCCCATTTGGGGTCACCACAGCGGATCATTCGTCTCCATACCACCCTGTCCTCTACATCTGCCTCTTTCACACCAACTACCTGCATGTCTTCCCTCAGCAGTATTAATACTAAATAATACATAAAATAATACAGGTACATAAATAATACTGTATACAATAACAAACTGTTCTGCTGCTTTGTTATCATCACTTGCTGCTTCTTCATGATGAACCACACTATGAATACCGTGTATTTCCTTAAACCTACAAAACCACCCATGAGATGCACCAAAAGGCACTTTGTTTTTGTCAAATTATTGCCTGAACAACATTATCACCCACTCACTGTTTCTCTTTTATCCAGAGAACGAGTAATTTTTCCATCTCGTTCATAGCCTGTGGTCTTTTTTTTAAATTAACATTGTGCGAAATACTGGGCAAGGCATTTGCTTCTTTAATTTTTTTCTTATTGGCCACATATGTACATGTAGTAGACTTAGGTAAATTATACATAGCAACAAGATCTTTGATAAGCATACCATTTTCATACTTAGAGATAAATTCTCTTTGTTTTCATAGTAAATCACACGCCGCTTGGCCTTTATCACTAGCTTTTTTGGACCCATATTTCTAGAGTATTTTCACAAATTTAAACAAAAAAAAGACTTTACACTTTAAACAAAGTATAGTATATAAAATATACACGCACTAAATTGTTATACTGACCGCTAAATAACACTATATTGTTTACAAACCAAAGTTTAATTTACGATAGATGTTCTCTCCATGAAAGCTGAGGCGAGACTGGGAAGATCCTTTTCCTCGCTTCACGTAGGTCGGGGTAAAAAAAAAGGGTCGTTCAGCGGGCGCAAATCTCGGTTGAAAAACTGTTCGCTAAGCGAAAAAATCAATAAGCGGGGTACCACTGTACAAGCAAAGTAAAATCATAAAATGGTGACATTAATGTCTTAGTCTTAAATTTGATTTGATGTAATCGTTAAGACCTATTTTAGACCATGAAATTTAAACTCATATCACATCAAAAACACACAAACGCTGTTAGCAACTGGCCTTAACCAAACTCCAAATAGATTTTTGCAAGCCAACTTCACAACAAATGAAAGAACAGTACCACCAAGAAAACCCAAAATAAAGTGGGAGCATTTCAACGAGTATTAGAGAGAGTTTTACACAGACTTAAAAAAATTCAGAAAAAGATTGGGTTAAAGTATTTAAGACCACAAACAGCAAATATAAGACTAATTCAGTTTTTATTAAATGTTAGACTTGTTCAAAAGATCTAGTGATTCACATCAAGAATGTAGAAATGTGGGTTATATTTTAATCTAATCATACTGAAAATGAAAAGTAAATGTACTAGAGATTATTTCCAAAGTCAAATTTAGATTTGTTTATTTTCAGCTTTTGTTTTTGTTCCCTTCATATGTTAAATGTTGCAGTCCCTATGTAATAATGTGGAAGTGTGAGATCAGTAAAATAACCTCACCTTTAGATGAGGAGGTGGAGCAGGAAAGGAGGGTTAAAGGTCATGATGGGCCTGATGATGCAGCTTTTCCAAACTCTGCTCAATGATCCCCTGCGGGCTGGTCATTATTGGCACTTAATGGACACAAAGACCATGGTAAAAGTAAAAAACATCAAAGACACATTGAAATAACTTTTCTTTCTTCTGTCCCTGGTCTGCCCCCAAATCTGTACATGAAAATAGTATGAATTATAATAAAATGTTTTTGCCACCGAGTGTATGAAACTTTTGCAAAAGACACTTCAACACTACAAACAGAAGGTAAGCAGTAAACACAGTGCATCATCTTTACTCCTCATTCAGTGTGTCAGCTCATACATTTTACTACAATTGCAGTACTTACTCACTGTGTGCCTTTTCCTTCAGATGTGCTCAGCTTTGTGGATCTGTGTAGAAACACTGATCTTGAGGGCCAGAAGCTGAGGACAGGACCAACAGATAAGATCAAACCTACATTTGTCCAAGATTTCAAATAATGCGTCAGACCTGACTGATCTAATCAGCACTGAACATGCTGCCTGTTTTTACATGAATAGGAGGAAAAAGAAACCTCAGGCAGATAATGGACCATAGTTCTTCTGGATAAACACAAACAGCAAAAAGAAGCCAGTTAAAAGCACTTCGGGATTACCTTTTGGGATTAATTCACTACAAGGAAAAAGATTGTTAAAGTACATGGTTTATTGGGATTAAATAGACCAAGACCTTAAAAGAACCCGGCACATCATTAAAATTCCTTAAGCCTGCTCCTCTTCTCCCTCCTCCTCAAACTCTCCTTCATCTTCAGCAGTTGCATCCTGGTACTGCTGGTACTCTGACACCAGGTCATTCATGTTGCTCTCAGCTTCAGTGAACTCCATCTCATCCACACCTTCACCTGTGTACCAGTGCAGGAAAGCCTTGCGTCTGAACATGGCTGTAAACTGCTCGGAGATGCGCTTGAACAGCTCCTGGATAGCAGTGCTGTTGCCGATGAAGGTGGAAGCCATTTTGAGGCCACGGGGTGGGATGTCACACACAGCAGTCTTCACATTGTTGGGGATCCATTCGACAAAGTAGCTACTGTTCTTGTTCTGCATATTGAGTATCTGCTCATCCACCTCCTTCATGGACATGCGGCCACGATAAATGGTGGCCACCGTAAGGTAGCGGCCGTGACGTGGGTCACAAGCGGCCATCATGTTCTTGGCATCAAACATCTGCTGGGTTAATTCAGCCACGGTAAGGGCACGGTATTGCTGGCTACCCCTGCTGGTCAGTGGGGCAAAACCAGGAATAAAGAAGTGGAGACGAGGGAAAGGCACCATGTTGACAGCCAGCTTACGCAGGTCAGCATTGAGCTGCCCAGGGAACCGCAGACATGTTGTGATTCCACTCATGGTGGCACAGACCAAATGGTTGAGGTCACCGTATGTCGGTGTCGTGAGCTTCAGGGTGCGGAAACAGATGTCGTACAGAGCTTCGTTGTCGATGCAAAAGGTCTCATCCGTGTTTTCCACCAGCTGGTGAATTGACAGGGTGGCATTGTAAGGCTCCACCACTGTATCTGATACTTTGGGGGAGGGGACAATGCTGAAGGTGTTCATAATGCGGTCAGGGTACTCCTCTCGGATTTTGCTGATGAGCAGGGTGCCCATGCCTGACCCAGTACCCCCACCCAGGGAGTGAGTCAGCTGGAAACCCTGCAGGCAGTCGCAGTTCTCAGCCTCCTTACGCACCACATCCAATACAGAATCTACCAGCTCAGCACCTTCTGTGTAGTGGCCCTTGGCCCAGTTATTACCAGCACCACTTTTTCCTGTGGAGAAGAAGCAATGAATATTATACATACAGAGCTACAGGAAGCAGAGAACAGCTGGCAATTACAACAAGGACACAATCAGAATTAACCCAAATTTGACTCCAAAACAGATAAGACCGTATCAAATTTACTGGTTTGACTCTGTATGATAAGGAAAAAGAAAATGTATACTATTAGAATGTTATGCAATAGTTACCAAAAACAAAGTTGTCTGGCCTGAATATTTGTCCGTATGGTCCAGACCTCACAGAGTCCATGGTACCCGGCTCCAAATCCACCAGCACAGCACGGGGGACATATTTGCCACCTGAAAATATTACAATATTAATATACGTTTAATAAAAGTACAACAAAAAAGTTTTAGAAGAATTTTAAAGCTAGGTATTACACTAGGTTACTATATTAAGGCTAGTTTAAAATTACAAAAAAAGTAGATAAATAAAAGAAACTACTCCAACAGGCTGCCAGTAGTGTGGTGCCACAATGGCAATAATTCAAATCATTAAGCGCATGTCAGTTTCTGTAGTTTTGGAATTTCCTTTTTGAGTTTCAATTACCAAATCCTTATAATAATTATAGCTGCAAGCAGCGATTAGCAGGGACGTCATACAGAAAAAGACATTAGGAACATGACCACCGAGTTTCATACAGTTAAATAACAGTACGTAATTTGTTCAGTACAATATCAATAGAGAGTCAGCCTTTCATGCTTGAACACTAATATTAATAATAATAATCTAAGCAGTTGTAAGAGTGATTCTATCCAACTACCCTCAATAAACATATATCTACAAAATAAAATGTTAAAAAGGTTGCACAAAACAACAACAACAAAAACTCACCAGTAGCTTCATTGTAGTAGACATTAATCCTTTCTAGCTGAAGATCACTGTCACCATGGTAACTGCCTGTTGGGTCAATCCCATGCTCGTCACTAATTACTTCCCAGAACTAAGGGAACAAAATCAATTGTAAAAGAAGGGGGAAAAAGGTTAGCTTATTAATTTTGTCTCAAAAACTTGTCGCCAAACACACAAAAAAAATGATTGGATGACTGAAAATCACAGAAGTACGGAAGCGCATTGCATTCACAAAAAATAAAAAATAATTCACAGCCAGAATCTCATAATTATGACTTAGTATCTCATAATTATAAGATCCTTATCACATAATTATGACTTCAATATAAATATAATCTTCATAAATATGAGATAAGTTGGGGCAGTCTGTGGCAGGGGAGCGTTTTAGCGCATAACACCGGATATGACGTTACAGCATTTTTTGCTCGCTTTATTGCTTTTATTTTAAAAAGCGCTTTTATTTTAACAATGGGGACGTAAAAGCTATTATATGGTTTAGCATGATGACTGTATATGTTAGTGTAAAGATGGTTCTCACACTGCTTCTCCAAACACAGTCCTATTATCTGTTCAGTGTCTATAGGATCTTTATGATGTGAGTATGTGAGGTATACAGGAAGTCTTTATCTGGGCTCACACATCTCCGGTTATAATTGTCTTCTTACCCAATCAGGAACAGTTTTAGCTTAGGTATTTTTCTGTGTGTGTGTGTATATATACACTTGTCTGTTATCTGCATTAAATTAAAGAAAAACATATGCGCCAATCTGTGAGTTGTGTGATTCTTCCCTGATCAGAAAAGGCACCACAGGCATCATAGATCGCATGAAAAACCTCTCCAAGAATGAAGTTTTGTTTGGTCATAATAAAAATCGATCATTATACTAGTTTAATTAGTTACTGGACATTTCCTCACTGACCTGCTTATTTATTTAATTACGGTTAGTCTTGCTTTAATTAACAGATACGTGGCAATAATTATTATTATTATTATTATTATTATTATTATTATTATTATTATATTTTAACATTGACAACTAATATATGTTACACGTTCTGACTGTCCACTTGATAAAAGTTTGTTTTATGTGTAACGTGTAACATATATTAGTTGTCAATGTTAAAATATAATAATAATAATGATAATAATAATAACAACAATAATAATAACCATATAATAGCTTCTACGTCTCCATTGTTGCGCAATGAGGCGCTACGAGCAAAAAATGCAGAAACGTGAGATCCGGTGTCTCATAAGGATCTCATAATTATGAGATACTATGTCATAAATTTGAGATACTAAGTCATAATTATGAGATAAGCATCTCATAATTATGAGATACTAAGTCATAATTATGAGATAAGGATCTCATAATTATGAGATAAGGATCTCATAATTATGAGATACTATGTCATAATTATGAGATACTTAGTCATAATTATG
>MU551645.1:1083907-1147942 GCA_024362625.1 Silurus asotus
TGAGATACTAAGTCATAATTATGAGATAAGGATCATAGATAAGGTAAGGATATAAGGATCTCATAATTATGAGATACTAAGTCATATATGAGATACTAGGTCATAGTTATGAGATCCTGGCTGTAAATGTTTTTTTTTTGTTTTTTTTGTGAATGCAATGCGCTTCCGTACAGGAGTCTGTCTGCAAAGTCTTCAAGATCATTTTAATCGGCTGACGGAGGCGATGCGGACAGAAGTTTATCTCTCAGCTATAATTACAGTTGAACATGTAGTTATTCCTATAAAAGCGAGAGTGTAAAAATGTGGTGTTTGTAAGTCAGACCGAGGAGAATGTTCATTTCTTACCTTGGCACCAATCTGGTTGCCACACTGTCCTGCTTGTAAATGAAGAATCTCCCTCATTGTTGTTCGTCCAAAAAAATATATACAAATCTGCTCTTAAGATACTACACTTCGTTCTCTCCGGCGAAATTGATCCCGAACGTCACAAACACCGCTATTTACGCGGTCAGAAATCACCCAAGCGCTCCCATTGGTCGCCTTACGTCTTAGACCCGCCCCCCAACGATTTTAACGCTGGAGGCAAGACTATTGGCTGAAAGTGCGAATACTCGCTTCTGATTGGCTGGTTTCACACTAAGGTTTTGAAGGAATAAACATCTCCAAAGGAATCCTAAAAAATATATTATTTGAAACTCTGTAGGGGGCTTTTTTTGCAGCTTTACTATAGTATACATTAATATTGCGCCTTCATTTTACCTGCTTACTGACATCATTATTTTCCTTATCTGGTCTTGCTGTTTATTTGTGCCACAAAACAGACTTCAAATCATGCAGCCAGTTGTTGTAAGGATTCGAGTGCATTTTCAATCATGTTCCACATTCAAACACTCATAAAAAAAATGCACTATGGTTTAGAGTGATTTTGCTTTTACTTTTATTAAAAACTCAACCGTAAAATGACTGGAAATTGAGGAGTTTTAAAATTCTCTGGTAAAAGTTGAAGTACTGACTATGCATTTATACTCAAATTAAAATAAAGAAGTTTGGAAAGCACACCCTTTCTTTTTTTGTTGTTGTTATTATGTGTGTACGAATAAAAGAAGATCCTTTACAGATTCGAATGATGTATTGCTCTCATCTGTACGATAAAAAAAAAAAAAAAAAGAAAGTAATTTAAGTTCACTTCAGCATTATGAGAGAAAGAGATTTGTGTGAATCATGTCAGATTTGGTGTTTGATTTGAGACTTGGCGCATCAATAAAAAATTTTTTAATAATTAAATTTTTTATTTTTTGGAATTAATTGTTTATTTCATATCTGAGTCTTTTATATTTAGTTATTTATTAATGTATTTGTGTTTCAAATAAAAATGGTTAAACGCGCTCAATTGATCATTGAAACTAACAAAAGTTTGGACAGATTTAGTTTGAATCTCTGTTCAGGTGCAAATTCTGTCCTTTGCAATGAAGACCAGTCATGCATTTTATGGTGAACCAATGGGGTCAAAATTCTGTTGGCCTGTACAATGGTTAATCTTAAGTGGTACCATGTTTGTGTCAGTTAATCAAGTCAAGTCAAGTCAAAAATTTTTATAGAGCACATTCAAAAAAACAGCTGTTGGCCAAAGCGCTGTACAGAATTTAAGCATATAATAAAATACAAAATACAAAAGTCAACTTAGAACACGGCAGCAGATATTACTCTAAAGTTATGCCAGTGTGTTTACTTATGATCATACGCAACAGTAAATAAATATGTTTTAAGAAGAGACTTAAAATCAGCGTATGTTGGCGCAGTTATTGTCATTGTGTTTTTATAATTATTGTGTAAGTTATTAGGTAGGGGTAGATGTTAATATTTTAATGTTCGTCTTTTTAAACATAAACCTATAAAACTACATTATTATTATTATTATTATTGTTGTTATTATTTCTTCACATAGTTTGACTGAAAAATAATAATGAAATTTCAATTGTTGTTTTTAACAGTAGAACAGTATCCTGATGTTTTTATGTTTTCTACCTTCCCTGACTCAGTGTTCTTAATTTTCTATACAAAACTTTTTAATAAACATTATAATAATGAAGTGTATTTAATAGGTAATGGAGAGCAAAGGAAAACAGACAATGTATGAATCTTGTTAAATTTTGCTTTTTATATCACTAAAAGAATAACCTCTAATTCATAGCAACAGTTGGTAAATAAGATTTAAAAGAATTATTCAAATGGAGAAAACCATGTATTTACTGCAATATCAATAGATTCAGATACTGTTGTTACACACAACACATATTTCTCTATTTGTAATTACATGTTTATTATAATTAAAGTTTTTAAGAACTAAAGATGACGGCAACATAATTGAGAGTAATGATTTGTCTTCAAGTTGCTTTTAATATGTCTCATCCGATGACAATTCTCACTGTGATGCCCCGGACAGCCCTGATGCAGAGACTCAAAAAGAAAAACTGAATAGTCCATTAATAAAGAAGGTATCTCAGACAAAAGTAAAAGTTAAAAAGTGCACAAAAAGGAGATAAAAGAAAGTGGGATAAAAAACAAAACAACTTGTGTATACTTTGGGTTAGGGCAAAGCAAATTGGCAAGACATCTTGAAAGAAAACACTGCAAAGGAAACTGAAGTAGCTCAAGCATTATCAAATATAAAACTGAAGGGGACAAAGAAATGTCGGATATTATTTGACCAACTACGAAATGAAGTAAACTAACTCCACAATATTGAAACGATAAATAAAGGCAGAAATTGGTGGAGAAATTGTGACCATGAGACAGCCAACACAGGATACTGTTTGGCAAGACTACCTACCATGCCAACATTGGCATGGATTTTTTCAAAAGAAAGGAACCGTGGAGGCACAACCAAATCTGTTTTAAAAATGCAGAACGGGACAACAAATAAAAAAAAAAAAAGAAAAAGAGCCTAATGCATATGCATTTTTATGAACATGGATCAAGATTAAATCTCTAATAAAGTATAATCAGCCCCACCTCATATATACATATAAAATTTGCATACCAAAAAGGGAGCAAAGGAAGCAAGCGGGTATGATTCATCAAAAAAATAAATTTGATACTCCCTCTCTAGCTTGTAAAATTTGTTACACCCTCAAGAAAGTCTGAGATTTTGGTAGGTGAAAAATCTGATTAACAAAGACCATGCAGCAGGACAGTTGTTGGGGATCCATTCGGCAAAGTGGCTGCTATTCTTGTTCTGCATATTAAGCATCTGCTCATCCACCTCTTTCATGGACATGCGGCCATGGAAAATCTTGCCATCATGTTCTTGGCATCAAACATCTGCTGGTTTAATTCAGCCACGGTAAGGGAACGGTATTGCTGGCTACCCCTGCTGGTCAGTGGGGCAAAACCAGGAATAAAGAAGTGGAGAAGAGGAAAAGGCACCATGTTGACAGCCAGCTTACGCAGGTCAGCATTGAGCTGCCCAGGGAACCGCAGACATGTGACTCCATTCATGGTGGCACAGACCAAATGGTTGAGGTCACCGTATGTTGGTGTCGTGAGCTTCAGGGTGCGGAAACAGATGTCGTACAGAGCTTTGTGTTTATGCAAAATGTCTCATCCATGTTTTCCACCAGCTGGTGAACAGAAAGAGTGGCATTGGAAGGCTCCACCACTGTATCTGATACTTTGGGGAAGGGGACAATGCTGAAGGTGTTCATAATGCGGTCAGGGTACTCCTCTCGGATTTTGCTGATGAGCAGGGTGCCCATGCCTGACCCAGTACCCCCACCAAGGGAGTGAGTAAACTGGAAACCCTGCATGCAGTCGCAGTTCTCAGCCTCCTTACGCACCACATCCAATACAGAGTCTACCAGCTCAGCACCTTCTGTGTAGTGGCCCTTGGCCCAGTTATTACCAGCGCCACTTTTTCCTGTGGAGAAGAAGCAATTGTCATACATACAGAGCTACAAGAAGCAGCAGACAAATTTACAAGATAACCATCACAATAAACCAGGATGACAAATTTACTGGTTTGGCCCTGTATAATGGAAATTATAATTTTTTTTAATTTAAAACGTTATGCAGACAAATTTACAAGATAACCATCACAATAAACCAGGATGACAAATTTACTGGTTTGGTCCTGTATGATGGAAATTATTATTATTATTTATTTTAAAACATTATGCAGTAATTACCAAAAACGTGCCGACAACCCACAAAGATACAAGAACAAGAAAACAATAAGTCTCTCTCTCTCTCACACACACACGCTTGTACACACACTGAAAATATATGTGTCTATATGTAATTTAGTTCCATAAATCTATTTAAAACTTTTGTGCTTTTTATTTTAAAATGTGCATGTTGTTTAATTTTCTAGTTGTTATAATAAATTATGTTCATAAATCTGATGTGGAGTAGATTTTTTACTGAGAAAAAAAATTTATCAGTGAACAAAGGTCACCCTCTCTCTCTGTCTCTCTCTCTCTCTCTCTCTCTCTCTCTCACACACACACACACACACACACACAAACACACACACTATAATCTCAATAGGAAAGCCAGAAACTAATCCACAGCTCTATTTCATGGTGAAGCAATTAAAAAATGTCGTTATAATGGGAGTCAATGGGAAAAAAACAGCCACTAACAAAGGAGGATGAAAATAATTCATGCTGATGCTGCAAAAAAAACCTAACCATGCAAAAAGTCAGTTTTTCTCCAATCGTTGACACATCCAAGCCTGTGAGAAATAATAAAAAAAAAGAATCCAGTGTACAATTACATTTTATATCAAATTTCAGTCATTTTGTATGGTTTTTTTTTGCTATTTCTGTGTTTTTTTATAAATAAATAAAAAAAAAAAACCCAAAAAAAAGAAAAAAAAAATGTTGCATCAACAAATATTTCCATAAACAACTATACTGGCAGGAAGACTGAACCCGCATACGCAGGCTGTTCGGGCAGTTTTATCGCACCAAATTAAAAATAAAAACCATTTTAGGCATATCCCTGGTGTTTTATTACATTTGAGAGAGCGAGAGTGTAAAAATGTGGCGTTTGTTAGCCAGACTGTGGAGAAATTTCTCCATTTGGAAGCGACCAGAAGCCGGCAGCCATGTTAAGAACAGGGCGTGGCATGTTTAGCCTTTAGCAGCTGCATTGTTTCGCCGTTAGTTCATTACTGTTAAGCTGTTATCCAACAAATTCATCTTTTACTGACTACTAACCTTCACAATGACTGCTTACCACATGCGAGGATTAGTATTAAAATCGATAGATAACCGTTTATATAAAAAAAAAAAAAAAGGAATAAAGAAGGAACTGGTTTGGACCTGTATGATGAAGAAAAGAAAATGTAAAAAATTTAAAATTTTATGCAGTAATTACCAAAAACAAAGCTGTCTGGCCTGAATATTTGCCCGAATGGTCCAGACCTCACAGAGTCCATGGTGTCTGGCTCCAAATCCAACAGCAAAGCACAGGGACATATTTCCCACCTAAAAAGATTCAAATATATTGACATAACTTAATTAAAACCCTTATCCGACCTTGTGGCTTTTTTTGGCAACTTGATGTTTTCATTTGCTGATGACTTTACATGTTTTTCAGCTAATGGAATGATTTTTTGTAAGAAAATTATTTTAAAATTAGTTTTTGTTTTTTTCATGAGGATCAATGGCTATAAAAATTACTTACGAATTCTAAGCCGTTATATACACTATGTTAAAAAATAGTGTTTGTGGCCACCGATAAGTTTTTCGCCTGCAGCTGTAAGTGCTGACAACCTAAAAAGAAGAAAACAATAAGTCTCTCGCTCTCTCAGACACATGCTTGTACACACACTGAAAATACATGTGTCTATATGTGATTTAGTTCCATCCATCTATTTAAAACTTTTGTTCATTTTATTTTATAGTTTGAATGTTGTTTCATTTTCTAGTTGTTGTAATAAATTATGTTCATATATCTGATGTGGAGTAGATTTTTTTTACTGAGAAAAAAATTTATCAGTAAACAAAGGTCACCCTCTCTTTCTCTCACACACACACACACACACACACACACACACACACACACACACACACACACACACACACACACACTATAATCTCAATAGGAAAGCAAGAAACTAATCCACAGCTCTATTTCATGGTGAAGCAATAAAAAAATGTCATTATAATGGGAGTAAATGGGGGAAAAAACAGCCACTAACAACAAATGAGGATAAAAATAATTCATGCTGATGCTGCAAAAAAAACCTAACCATGCAAAAAGTCAGTTATTCTCTAATCTTTGACACATCCAAGCCTGTGATAAATTGTCAAAAATAAAAATCCAGTTTACAGTTACATTTTATATCAAATTTCAGTCATTTTGTGTGTTTTTTTGGTCATTGGTGACATCACTAATTTAATTGCCAATTAAAAATAAAAAGTCCTGTATTTAATACATTGTTTTTGGAGTTTTGATCAGAACTGAGGTAGATTAACAGATTTAAGTGAAAAAAGTGGAAAAAAAATATTGCTCTGACATTTTTACAGCACTTAAACTTGGTGGCTTTTTTCAGCCCAAACAACAGATCAGGATGGATTCTGTACGGTTGGATCACAAAGGGGAATTATAAAAATGTTACAGCAGCCCGTTCACAGACAAAGTACAAGCAACAAGGTGAAGAATAATATTAAGGCTAGATTACAATTTAAAAGATTAATGAGAAAAAAAAACCCTAAACAAATTCAATGTAAAATGTATAAAATTATATGAATAAAAACACACAGGAACCACCGCAACATGCTGCCAGTCCTGCGGCGCCATCTTGAAAATTATATTAAAAATAAATAAATAAATAAACGCTTACCTGAAGCTCATTGTAGTAGACATTAATCCTTTCTAGCTAAAGATCACTGTCACCATGGTAACTGCCTGTAGTATCAATCCCATGCTCGTCACTAATGATTCCCAGAACTGAGGGGACAAAAACAATTGTAAAAATGGGGAGGAAAAAAAGAGAAGTGGAAGAGAAGGGGAAACATTTTTTCTTAAAAAAAAAAAATAATAATAATTTTTTCTTTGTTGATGCAAAATGTCTCATCTGTGTTTTCCACCAGCTGGTGAATTGACAGGGTGGCATTGTAAGGCTCCACCACTGTATCTGATACTATGGGGGAGGGGACAATGCTGAAGGTGTTCATAATGCGGTCAGGGTACTCCTCTCGGATTTTGCTGATGAGCAGGGTGCCCATGCCTGACCCAGTACCCCCACCAAGGGAGTGAGTAAACTGAAAACCCTGCAGGCAGTCGCAGTTCTCAGCCTCCTAACGCACCACATCCAATACAGAATCTACCAGCTCAGCACCTTTTGTGTAGTGGCCCTTGGCCCAGTTATTACCAGCACCACTTTTCCTGTGGAGAAGAAGCAATTGTCATACATACAGAGCTACAGGAAGCAGCAGACAAATTGACAAGATAACCATCACAATAAACCAGGATGACAAATTTACTAGTTTGGCCCTGTATGGTGAAAAAGAAAATGTAAAAAAATTTAAAATGTTATGCAGTAATTACCAAAAACAAAGCTGTCTGGCCTGAATATTTGCCTGAATGGTCCAGACCTCACAGAGTCAATGGTGCCTGGCTCCAAATAAAACAGCAAAGCACAGGGACATATTTCCCACCTAAAAAGATTCAAATATATTGACATAACTTACATAACGAATTAAAACTCTTATCCGACCGTGTGGCTTTTTTTTTTTTGGCAACTTGATGTTTTCATTCGCTGATAACTTTACATGTGTTTCAGCTGTGTTTCAAAATCATTCCATTGATTTTTTGTAAGAAAATTACTTAGTTTTTGTTGGTTCCAGGAGGGAACCAACCCAGCCATTATGGGGGCACAAGCCAGTGCATTCTTAGTGCCGGTCCCAAGCCCGGGTAAATGGGGAGGGTTGCGTTAGGAAAGGCATCCAGCGTAAAACGTGCCAAATCAAATATGCGGATCACAAAGGAGAATTTTATACCGGATCGGTCGAGGCCCAGGTTAACAACGACCGCCACAGGTATCGTTAGCCGACAGGGTACCGGTGGAAATTGGGCCACTGTTGGCCGAAGGAGGAGAAGGAGAGGAGGAAGACGTCTACAGAGACGGCAGGAAAAGGAGCAGTGTAGGAGAGCAGAGGTTCGGGTTGGTACTTTAAATGTTGGTACTATAATGGGTAAAGGGAGAGAGATAGCTGATATGATGGAGCGGAGAAAGGTAGATATGCTGTGTGTTCAGAAGACCAAGTGGAAAGGAAGTAAGGCCAGGAACATTGGAGGTGGATTTAAACTGTTCTATCATGGTGTGGATGGGAAGAGAAATGGTGTAGGGGTGATTCTGAAGGAAGAGTACAGTAAGAGTGTAGTGGAGGTGAAGAGAGTTTCTGATAGGGTGATGGTGGAAGTTGAAGGGATGATGATAAATGTCATCAGTGCCTATGCTCCACAAGTTGGCTGTGAGATGGAGGAAAAGAAAAGATTCTGGAGTGAATTAGATGACGGGAAAGTTTATAGGACTGTGGTGAGACCTGTGATGTTGTATGGATTAGAGACAGTGGCATTGAGTAAAAGGCAGGAAGCAGAGCTGGAGGTAGCAGAGCTAAAGATGTTAAGGTTTTCGTTGGAAGTGACGAGTATGGATAAGATTAGAAATGAGTTTATTAGAGGGACAGCGCATGTAGGATGTTTTGGTGAAAAGGTGAGGGAGGCGCGATTGAGACGGTTTGGACATGTGCAGAGGAGGGACATGAATTATATTGGTAGAAGAATGCTGAAGATGGAGCCACCAGGTAGGAGAAAAAGAGGAAGGCCAAGGAGGAGGTTCATGGATGTGGTTAGGGAAGACATGCAGGTAGTTGGTGTGAAAAAGGCAGATGTAGAGGACAGGGTGGTATGGAGACGGATGATCCGCTGTGGCAACCCCTAATGGGAGCAGCCGAAAGAAGAAGAAGAAGAAGAAGGAGGGACCGATGGCTCAAAAAATTACTTATGAATTCTAAGCCGTTATATACACTATGTTAAAAAATAGTGTTTGTGGCCACCAATAAGTTTTTCCCCTGCAGCTGTAAGTGCCGACAACCTAAAAAGAAGAAAACAATAAGTCTCTCACTCTCTCAGACACACACTGTTGAACACACACTGAAAATACATGTGTCTATATGTGATTTAGTTCCATCCATCTATTTAAAACTTTTGTTCTTTTTATTTTATAGTTTAAATGTTGTTGTTTCATTTTCTAGTTGTTGTAATAAATTATGTTCATAAATCAGATGTGGAGTAGATTTTTTACTAAGAAAAATTGTATCAGTGAACAAAGGTCACGCCCCTCCCTCCCTCCCTCTCTCTCTCTCTCACACAAACACACACACTATAATCTCAATAGGAAAGCCAAAAACTAATCCACAGCTCTATTTCATGGTGAAGCAATAAAAAAATGTCGTTATAATGGGAGTAAATGGGGGAAAAACAGCCACTAACAACAAATGAGGATGAAAATAATTCATGCGGATGCTGCAAAAAAAAAAAACTAACCATGCAAAAAAAGTCAGTTTTTCTCCAATCTTTGACACATCCAAGCCTGTGATAAATTGTAAAAAAACAAATCCAGTTTACAGTTACATTTTATATCAAATTTCAGTCATTTTGTGTTTTTTTGCCATTTCTGTGACATCACTATTTCAATTGGCAATTAAAAATAAAAAGTCCTGGATTTAATAAATTGTTTTTGAAATTTTGATAAGAACTGAGGTTGATTAACAGATTTTAGTGGAAAAAGTGGGAAAAAAATATATTGCTCTGACATTTTTACAGCACTTAAACTTGGTGGCTTTTTTCAGCCCGAACAACAGATCAGGATGGATTCTGTACTAGGGATGTCAATTTCGAAAAATTCTCATGATCGATCGTCGTTTAAATTAACGATCAATTAATCGATTAATCATTAACCTTTATACTGCAAGATGCGTCTACAGTAGTTATCGCATGAATTGTTGTGCAATGACACTTAAAACGCAAGCGTCCTCCCACAAAGGAAAGGGTTTTTACTGTAAATAAAAAGCTAGTAGGATCATAAAATGAATCGATTGATCATTTCATATAATTATTTAATTCAAATACAATGACTAATATAACGCAGTCTCAGATGCACTCTGGCATGAGCTGAGCGAAGTTCATAATCCAAGCGTTTTAAGTGCATTTTATCTTGTGTGTGCTTTTCACATGCTTTATAATCCATGTGTATTTTGTAAAGATCTAGCACATTTGATCTGGTGTGAGTGTGTGCGTTTGTGTTTTAATTAGCCTGTTTTAAATATTCTATTGAACAAGAACGGCAGCTATTTTCACGAAAATAAAGTGAATGAAAATCAAATACACTTCTTCAGTTTTTGGATTTTAATTTTGGTACAAACAGTAAACAATTAGGCCTACTAGAAAAACGTTATGTCGGAGCTGGAACTGGTTTACGGCTTGCTCGGGCGGTTAGCGACTGAGAGGAGCGCACTTCCATAGAGCGGAAATCGTAGCGAGCGTGCGTCCATGTCAGCAAGTTTTTGTTACGGTGTCGCTTATAGGCAACATGTCATTTGCAATCATTTTGCACAGTCGTTCAGTTATTTCTTCTGCCTTCTGAGTTCCTACCTTTTTCCCGGCTAAAATGGAGGTTATTGTTGGCGGTGTCGAATCAAATCCTGTCCCGGAAACCGCTGGATGCACTTTTTTCAAATGATATATCATAGTGCTCGTTGATGTATTATATTTTAAAACACAGGCACAATGTTTGCGATGAACATTATCACCATTTAAAATAAAATGATCCCCAAAAAAAACTCTTGCGTGCTCGCTTCATTTTCCTTCACAACTGCTGTACTTTCATTGTTTTGGCATAAGCCGCGTGCGTTGTCCTCTTTTGGCGGTTGGCAAAACAGCTAGCTGCCTACGTCTCAAACTATGCACGGTAATAGTGATCATGCTTAATCGACCGTCGATAAGGTTTATCGATTAAAATATTTAGCGACAATTAATCGATCGTCGATTAATCGTTGACATCCCTATTCTGTACGGTTGGATCACAAAGGGGAATTATAAAAATGTTCCAGCAGCCCGTTCACAGACAAAGTACAAGCAACAAGGTGAAGAATAATATTAAGGCTAGAATACAATTTAAAAGATCAAGGAGAAAAACTCCCTAAACAAATTCAATGTGAAATATATAAAATTATATGAATAAAAACACACGGGAACCGTTTTTATTTTAAAAAAAAATGTGGCGTTTGTTAGACCAGACTGAGGAGAAATTTCTCCATTTGGAAGCGACCAGAAGCCGGCAGCCATGTTAAGAACAGCACGTGGCATGTTAAGTCTTTAGCAGCTGCATTGTTTCACCATTAGTTCATTACTGTTAAGCTGTTATCCAACACATTCATCATTTACTGACTACTAAGCTTCACAACGACTGCTTACCACATGCAAGGATTAGTTTTAAAATCGATAATTAACCATTCATATAAAAAAGAAAGGAAAAAAAGGGGGGCGTAATAGAAAATATACCGGATTTTTAAAATGAACGAGACGAAACTTTTACCATGTCTGAGAAAACGCCCAGGGGCCTTCAGACATCGGAGACACGCCTAAAAAATCTATACAGGTGTTGTTGTTTTTTGTTTAAAAAAATAAAAAATAAAAAATAAAAGGGGGGGGGGGGCTTTCATTTTTACCTTGGCACCAATTTTGTTGCCGCACTGTCCCACTTGCAAAAAAAATTATCTCTCTCATTTTGTACAAATAGTTTTATACAAAACAGTGTTCACTCTTCAACTATGCGCTGTTATGCAGTCTGGGAATGCACACAAGCGCTTCCAATTACCTCCACAAGACATGCACCCGCCTCCCCAGCGATCTAATTGGTGGAACCTTTTTTTTTTTTTATGACTATTGGCCAAAGGTGCCTTTACTCTCTTCTGATTGGCTGATCTTGTTGCTATACGTTTCTAAAATGATTGCGTCCTTATCCTACCTGCTTATACAGTTATAACGGTTCTTATTACCGGCAAAAACAACATTTAGAGCAGGGGTCTCAAACTCAATTTACCTGGGGGCCACTGGAGGCCGAGTCTGGGTGAGGCTGGGCCGCATCAGGTTTTCCAAAAGAAAAACTTTGTTAAAAAAATTCCAATCTTCTCAAATCTCTTTATTTTTTAACACAAAATAAGTTGAAAAAATAAATTAATTAAGTATCAATGAAAAAATAAATAAATTAATTAAGAATCAATAAGAAAATAAATCAATCACTAACAAATAAATAAAATAATAATAATAATAATCATGAAAATAATAATAATTAGATTTCTCTAGTTATCGACTATATGTGGTTTCTTCAGTCTTCTATATCTGCTGTATTCAGATTCAAATGTCTGTATTAAAAGTTATTTAACCTTTAACCTTCTTCTGAACATGAATTGTCCTGAACATGAATGAAACATTGAAGAACTTGAACTGTTCTTCTAAACATGGCTTCTCTTGCCTTCTCTCGCATAGCCGAGCCACATTTGGCTTGAGGGAGGAAGCAGTTGAGACCCTCAGTATGGCTTGAAGATGATCATCAGTAAGTCTGGACCTATACTTGGACTTATTGAAGTTCAAGGTGGAGAAGAGCTTTTCACACAAGTATGTGCTCCCAAAAAGGCACATGGTCTGCTTGAACATTCGGGAAAGCTAAGGGAAGCTGGGGGTCAATTCTCTGAAAAATTGCCCAAGCTTGTCTGCTTTTCCACTCACCTTCCTGAACTTCGCTTTGAGTTTAGAGTTGCACTGCAGGTCAATGAGTTCCATTTGAAGCACAGGAGGGGCATAGCAGAGAGATAGCAATGCAGTCAGCGTGGCTCGTGGAAAAACAATAACGGAAAACGTGTAGGTGAACTGGGGAAAAATTGCCCAAGCTTGTCTGCTTTTCCACTCACCTTCCTGAACTTCGCTTTGAGTTTAGAGTTGCACTGCAGGTCAATGAGTTCCATTTGAAGCACAGGAGGGGCATCTTGCACATCAAAGAAGAAGGGGTCTGCAAAAATTTGAAATGTAATATATTTCACTGAAACATTTGGCTCTCTCACACAGTTGGTCATAAATGTCACTTGACAGGTCAGAAATGCGCTCTGCCACGGTGTTGGCAGAAAGGCTGATGTTGCTTAACTGACCTTTCTTTTCTGGACAGATTATACTTGCAGCCTGTAATATGCACTTTTTGACAAATGTATCTTCTGTGAATGGCTTTCCTGCTGTAGCAATCATCTCGCTAACCATGTAGCTAGCTTCGATTGCTGCATCACTCTCTTTGGCTGCTTTCTTGAAGAAATCTTGTTGCCTCAGTAGACATGTTTTAAGATTGGCAACCCGGTTGGCTCTCTCATCTCCCTGGTATTTCGCATACTCCTCAGCATGTCTAGTTGTGTAATGACGTTTCAAATTGTATTCCTTGTGCACAGCAACTTTCTCTGTGCAAATAACACATGTCGGGGCCCCTATGCTCAACAGCAGCAGCAGAGAGATAGCAATGCAGTCAGCATGGCTCGTGGAAAAACAATAACGGAAAACGTGTAGGTGAACTGGGGCTGCTTATATGTGTGTAATTATTGGAGATCAGGTGCACCGTGTTAATAATCAGGTGGGCAGCTCCGGGCGGGCTGGGCTGGTGGGGGTCAAGACGCAGGGTGCTCCCTGACACATACACATTTAGATACGTCTATATATGTATAATGACCCGCTGGCAGCAACTTAAGAAAACTTTTTTTAAGTGTTGTGAACACAGCGTGCTGGGGCGAATGTCCACGTGTGCCCAATAGAAACGAGGCAGCCAGCCAGGCACGGAAAAAAACACTCCATGGCAACGCTGCTGTATCTTTCACTCACTGAGAAATGTTTCTCTGCTTACATCAAGCCCGCCGATGTCCCGCCCCCGCGAGCCATATACCTCACCGTGATTGGTAGGTTCGTTCAGCTCCGCGCACAATACTGTAAAATGCCATACATATCAAACTCGCGGGCCGCACTAACATTAAACTTTCATATTAAGGCGGGGGCCGCAAACTATCATCCCTCGGGCCGCAATTGGCCCCTGGGCCGCGAGTTTGAGACCCCTGATTTAGAGGAATGCTGTAGGCAAGGCGATCTACAGGGCCCCCTGATTTTCTTAATGCATTTACAGTGGTGTACATTACAACCTGATACTATTAGCATCAAAGTTAATCTCAATCTCGCCTCCCTCACCTAGTCTTCAAAACGTTCTACATGCGCTGTCCTTCTAAAAAAAAAAACTAATTTCTATTCCTGTCCATCCTCGTCATTTCCAACGAAAACCTCAACGTTTTTAGTTCTGCTACCTCCAGCTCCACCTCCTGTCTTTTACTCAATGCCACTGTCACTAAATCATCTCAGGTCTCACCACAGTCCTATAAACTTTCTCTTTCACTCTTGCAGATACCCTTCTACCACAAATCACTCCTGCCACTCTTCTTCACCCACTCCACCCTTCCTGCACTCTTTCCTTCACTTCTCTAACACACTCTCCATTTTTTTGCACTGTTGACCCCAGGTACCTTACCTCCTCCACCATCTCCACCTCTTCTCCCTGCAACCACACCCCTCCACTGCCCTCCATCTCATTCACACACATGTACTCTGTCTTACACCTACTGACTTTCATTTCCCTCCTCTCCAGTGCGTACCTCCACCTTTTCAGGCTCTTCTCAACCTGCTCCCTACTCTCACCACAAATAAATTGTTATATATTATTATCATCCTGAAACATCATAGTCCATGGAAACTCCCGTCTGTCAACCTGTTCCTCACCACTGCAAACAGGAAAGGGCTCAGAGCCGATCTTTGATGCAGTCTAACCTCCACCTTGAACCAGTCCGTCGTTCCAACTGCTCACTTCACT
Organism: Silurus asotus; assembly: GCA_024362625.1. Classification (NCBI taxonomy): domain Eukaryota; kingdom Metazoa; phylum Chordata; class Actinopteri; order Siluriformes; family Siluridae; genus Silurus; species Silurus asotus. Next base: position 1,098,867 of record MU551645.1, read on the forward strand.
GTCTTCATACATCTCCTGACCCACTCTCACATACTTCTCTGACACAACTGACTTCCCCATACAATACCACAATTCCTCTCTCAGCACCCTGTCATATGCTTTCTTAATCTTTTGCAAAGATTAACTTTAACACTTAAGGCCTGTTTACATCCAAATGTCACATCATAATACATTTTTTTATTTCCACCTCATTCAAAAGTTTTAAAATGTTTAAAATGTTAAAATGTATACCTATTAATCGCTGAAAAAACTTTTTGCAGTTCTCTTCTGATTATTATTTTCTTAATTTATGACACTACTTGTAATGTTTAACTAGCAACTGCATGTCATGTTCGCAAAGGCAGAAACTGCTACCTCTCTACAGGCCAGAGGGGTGCTGGTAATAACTGGGCAACAGGCATTATACATAAAGTGCTTAGCTGGTGGGCTCTTGTCCATAATTGTTTGTTATAATTTAAGCCCTTCATTTCACAGGCTTAAAAAGCTAAATTTGGCTACAAGCCCAAATATTTGAGAAATTTGTAGAAATTGAGAGTGCAGGATAAAAAACAATGCGGAGAGGGTAGAATGAATGATTTCCACCTATAGAAAGAGTAAAATTTACTTTAGTTCAATATGTGAAAGATAAATGTACCAAAACTACTCTCACTAATGACTCCCAAAGAGACTTTGACACTTATGTTCTCTTGCAATTTTTTTCGCACCTCATACTGGTGTTTTTGGTTCTACAATCCGTGTAACTCCTTGAACCTCCAAAAGCGATCTGTGGGTCCAGACCTATACCTACCACACTTTATGTGTACTGATAATAAATCACTGAGTATCATCAGTACTGTTGGGAAGTTTTCCTGTCTAGCTCAAAGGACCAATGTTAGAGGGGTTTTCTTATCTTACTCGAAGGACCATATAAAGATATATTATATATATTAATTTAATGCTGTCATTCTCTCGATAGCTGACTGTTGTGAAGTTAGGGGAAATGTATTGTACAGGTGCGTGTTATCGGAATGATATAAGCTTAAACATGACAGAGTTCATAGGTTTGGTGTTTGTGGCAGCCATGTTTACAAGCCAACTGTGTTCTGGAAGTCTGGTGCTGATTCCATTCTTGAGATGCAAGTCAGAACATTCATACATTTTCTTATTAGTTTTACCATCTTTACTAAATTATTCTTTGGATTTGCTGGAAAGTTTTAGGTTCAATTTAGGTTCAAGGCACTGAAACAACAGACATTTTAATGCAACCCCTACCATTTCAAGAAATAAATCCATCACATAGATTTAGACATGAACTATCATACATAATATGTGACCAAACTTATAACTTCACTTTCATATATCTGAGTCACATTAGAAATTCTTCCCTGTGTGACAGAGGAATTAACACACTTTTTTGTGCTAATAAGTTCCTCTGGCTGTGTTCATTCACAGAGTGGTAATTATGCCAAGTCGATTGTAATGCTCAATAAACTGTCTGTGTGGTTATTAGTGGTGACACAAGTTGGTCAGTGACTGCTTTGGAATTGAGAATATATTGAATGATCAGGCTTAATGATTATCACAGAGTTACTGTTGGAACACTGCCAACATGTCGAATCAGTCTATAGGAAAGGACAGCTAACATGAAATTTGACCTGATGAAGCTTTGACACTGAATATACATATGCTGTGTATATGTATATTCAGTGTCAAAGCTTCATCAGTATCACAAAAACAGAAATGTGTTGTTGGAAAAATCTAAAGGGTTTAAAAAAATCTATATATGTAGTTCTCTGATTTTGCAGTGATTTTAAACAAGCACTCTTCCGATGCACTGTTCATTTTTGCTCTACTCCTACACACATTATTCAACTGGTAATTTCCATGCCTTTTGTGAATTTAATTAGGTAGCGGGAGGTTCTCATGTCAGTCAGCGTTCCCCGACTCCACTGGGCATACTATACTCTAGAGTCAGACAAAATCAGCAACTTTAACCTGCTACCTGAAAGTAGTGCTTATGAAGCAACTTTCTGCAGAACAGGGCAATGGAGTATGGCCAATGCTTTGCTCTCAGCAGGGTGAAATGTAAGGACAAAGTGAGATGAGAGGTTCCTTGTTCAGGAGGCATGACAGCCTGGGAAGAAACAAGGCTCGAATTATTGCATTGTTCTCACACTGAAAGCAATAAGGAGGAGAATGACATGACATTATATGACATAACATGACGTGAGTAGTTCAGGAAAACTCAGGAAATGGTCAAACATTCACTTAGGTTAAAATAGAGGGTAACATTTAGCAAGGGACCACCTTGCCCCAGGTCCTTTTATTGAAAATACAAATCAAACAAACACATGCTCTTTCTGTGTGTTATGTATGAGCTGGAAATAAATTCAGGGTAGGATTTGTCAGCATATTTTCAAATGTTGATGTTACATGTACTGAACACATTCATAACACCAACATACATGTCACAATAAACAACACTTTATCAAAAGTGTAAGGTTCTGTAACCAAAATGCATACAAAATAAAATATATAAAAGGTTTTATGCTAATGCTAATTACTTTTTGGTCAAAACACTAAAAAGTCCAATGTCTTTTAAATCAACATTAGCTTGTAACTTAAACTCTGATTAGATTACATTAAATATTCTTGATCTGAATTTTAGTCAGGTAATACACCTATTAGGAAAAAAATGTTGATCTCAATTTATACAAGGGGGAGACACAAATTACATTTCTTTGCTTTACTATAATTAAATAGTTTTTTTTTTGTACCTCTATTTTCTAAAGAAGTTTTTAAAATCTGTAATTTTACTTTTAATTATGTTTATTTTAAGTATTGCACTTACTTAAAATAATACATTTTAAATCATATCTGTTACTGAGTAAAAAATAAATAAATAAATAAATAAATAAATAAGGCATGGGGAAAAAATTGAGCTCTGGAAACTACTGCACTGAATGATTGAAAGAATGAGAACAAATGTGCTAATCTCACAAGAAAGAAAACAGACGAGACAGACACCAGTGATGCAGACCCAGATGGAAGCGAATTGCCCTTGAATTGAAAGTTGTTTACACTTTGAACACTTGCTCATCAGTTTTTCATTTTTGCTCTGGTTCAGGACTTATATATCTTATATAAGCATATATCTTATTTGATGTTGCATATGTCTCTATCCTCTTAGCCCCTCTCTCCTCTTGTATTTTATATCTTTAATTCAGATATGTAGTGAGTTAAAAAGGTTTCCTGATAAGCTGCAACAACTGCACTGTTCGCCATCTACACCTTTACCTATTCCATACGTAGACTAGCATTTTAGAAATTCCTTTTGGCTCATTAATTTGTTCATGGACAAGGCACTGAGCTAGCCAACAGTAGTATGGGCACAGGTTAGAGCACATTTTGTCTTATAACCAATTCATCAAGTGATTTTTTCATATCTTTTTCAATTATCAATTTGAAAGCAAGAACATTGAAGAACAACGCCTGTCTATGATTCAGGGAAATGTGCTGGTGAATTCACTCTGGAGGTCAGAACTCTTGTTGCAGGCAGCAGGTGATTGATCCATCGCCTAACGTGATGTTTTCCCATGGTCTGAATCTAACTTTACTTACCAAACTTGTCTTTATGAAAATATGTTTCTGGATTCCCTTGTTAACTTCTACCTGTACCAAAAACAAAGAAAATGCTTCCAATGATGTCAGACATGCTAAAATTATGCAGATGCAATACAAAGTACACAAGTTTGAAATCACAATGGTGCAAAAAATTTAGAATTGACTTGGTGGCAACAGAAATCACTTATAAGTCTTTCTAAGTAGTAAACTGCTCAAGCATTTTCCATCCCTGTTCAGATAAGGCACTCAGATGGTCTCACCACAATCTTTCAGCATTTTCAACATTGATCAACTATGGTTCAGTGACAGAACCATTGTCAAAAAGATCAATCCAGTTTCCAACCTCTGCCTCTCCCTATGCCCAAGCCCTCACAAAAGGTTTCATGGGAAGAGGATCTTATTCCATGCCTCTGATAAACCACACCTACCTGCTACCAAGCTATGAGGGATACACTTGTGAGCTTTCCCCTCAAAGGGTCAAGAGTATTAGCCTTTTTTTTGCAGGGAGAAAAAAGGTGGTTCAGACCCTGTATGAACTATCACAGGTTTGGGCCAGAACACGATTAAGTATAGCTATCCTTTACCACTGGTAAATCAGCTCAGAGCAGCCAAAATCACAACCAAATTCATCACCATCAAGGAACGGAAATAAATGACACAACTGGCCATTATAAGTATTGCATATTGCCATATTGACTTGCTTTTCAGTTCACACAAAAATATCCCTGTCCTTGTTTCTTTTTTTTTTGACTTGACAGTAGTGAGTGTATGGGATGCAGTGCTGATACTTAGTTGTGTGTGGATCCCTTCCTGCTTAACAAGAGCTGGGAGGAGATGTTCAATAATAGCAAGTGGGGCACAATCTGTGACAATGACTTCACGCTGAATCATGCCCATGTGCTCTGTTCCTATCGAGCATTTGTGAAAGTCACTTGATCAAATAGTGCCAAGTGCAGAGCAGGCACAGATAATGTTTTTGACAAAGTATAATTATTGCATAATTTTATTTTGTAAATAACATTTTCCCAATGTGGTAAAAAATATTTATTAAACTAATGTTTAAAAATCAGTACAATGCTCTGTTCCTACTTTGCTTGTAGTATTGATATGCTTATCAATTTCCCTCCATGTCACATAAAGGTAAGATTGCATAGAGATTATAAATATGGATTTTATTTGTTTCACCACACCATGCACACATTTTTTTTATTCTCTATTGTTGGTGTTCTGTTTTACTTGAATTACTTTTGTTAGGTATTGAATGATACACAGTGTGGTGTTTAAAAGTTGGATCTGTTACATCAATTGAAATCTGACAAATGGGACCATTTATGTAGGTTTGATCTGGCCAATAAGATCACACAAAGCAGACAAAGCTGAGGACATCAAAAAAAAAGGCACACAGTTTCTTATACCACACACGTGAGTTAGTAATGGAATTGTACTGAAATTTATGAGCTGACACATTGATTGAGTAGTAATGATCATACGCTTTGCTTACTTCTAACCTTCTGTCTGTAGTGTTAAAGTGTCTTTTGCTGAAGTTTCATATACATTTAATTATAAATCCCACTATTTTTAGGTATAGATTTGGGGGCCACACCGGGGGCAGAGGATTGAAGAGTAGTGATTATACACTGACATTAATTTCCATTGTGTTTCAGTAAGTCTTTGATGTTTTTATTTTACACCATGGTTCTTTTATGTCCATTTAGTGCAAACAAACTGTGTGGATACAATTACTAGCCTGCTAGAAAGCACTGAGCAGAGCCTGCAGGAGCTGCATCATCAGGCCCATCATGACATCCAACCTTCATCATAGCCTTCTGTTCCTGCTCCACCTCCACCTCCTCATCTAAAGGTGGGGTTATTTCACTGATCTTACACTGCCACATCACAGGGACATTACATAGGGACTGCCACATAAAAGGGAAGATAAAACAAAAGCTAAAAATGAACAAATCCAAATTAATGTATTAGGACATAAAATCACTCTAGATTTTCGAAAGAGCGTAACGATTAATACATTTACTATTCCATGTCATTGAGGTAAATATAACCTAAATAATTTATTTCCTCATGATGTAAAAGGTTTTTTGGACATGTAATGATAGCAGGAAAATGTGTTAGTAGAGAGATGCATAAGTGAATAGGTACATGGACTATTATATGTAAAGAGCAATATTAACCATTATTATAAACCAGTTTTTAGTATTTGTTAATTTCCAACTAAATGTAAAATGGGGAATGAAACACTGGAGCAGGAACTTTGAAATATAGTTGTTGCATACAACAAATGTAAATGTAAAAATATATAATATATAATGTAAAATAAATATTGTAGTTTCTAATGTATGAATACTGTAAATTGCTGTACAATTATCAGAAGGTCATGGTCTTGTGAACAGTGTTGTGTGCATGAAGATTTGTGACTGTAGTCCAGTCAGTTTATTTAATATTCTACAAAAATACTATTTGTAAAGTTTAGCAATTCATCTGGTTGGCATTACAGCATGTACATTATACAACTACAAATTAGCACAGGAAAGCTTGTGTGTAGTTCAAATTTGAAAACACGTTTCTAAGATTCATTACAAAGACAAGCAAAAACACATATTAACTCAGAAATGCAGATTGGCAGGTTACCAGTAAGCATTCATGATTCATGATTACCAAGAACAAGAGGGATAAAATTGTTAAGGTATTTTAGTTCAGTCTATAGTAGAGGCTTCTCATTAGCATTTCAGGCAAGCTACTTCCATAGTCAAAAAAGAAATTTATTTCAAAGTAAAATATAAATTAGGTAAATGAGGTTCAAACATCAAATTACTAAGATGTCTTTTTTCCTGTTCTCTTTTTGCAGATGAAACATAGAGAAATGTGGCCTGGATTCAGAGGAAGACTTACGACTGTGAACAGATTAAAACAAACAACAAACATGTGTTACACTTCTTAATTTTTCTGTTATAAAAAAAATTGATTATAGACTAGTTTGTACTACACCCCAGAATTGTTGTAGGGATGTGTGTTGCTTCAGTTTCAGATATTAAAGATAATTTATAAATGCTTTCTGATGCTGATTCTGATAATTCTTGGATTCTATTTCTCGATTTTCTGCATCAGAACACTTTAGGAACAAGCTGGCATTATTTATAGGCTACTTATTTATTTAGTGAACTTTTGATTAACCAAAATTATTGAACCCAATACAAGTAACCCAGCCATTAGGGTTGCACAAGCCACTGCACTCTCAGTGTCGATCTCAAGCCCAGATAAATTGGGAGTGATGTGGCAAAAGCCAAGGAAAAGGCATATGAGGAGCTGTATGGGAAGTTGGAAACTAAAGGAAGGAGAAAAGGATTTATACTGGCCAGGCAGAGGGACCAAGCTGGAAAGGATGTGCTGCAAATTAGAGCAATAAAGGATGGAGATGGAAATGTGTTGACGAGTGACGAGAGTGTGTTTTTATTCATATAAGTTTATAAATTTAACATTGAATTTGTTTAGGGTTTTTCTCATTCATTTTTTAAATTGTAATCTAGCCTTAATATTATTCTTCACCTTGCTCCTGTAACATTTTTATAATTCCCCTTTGTGATCCAACCGTACATAATCCATCCTGATCTGTTGTTCGGGCTGAAAAAAGCCACTAAGTTTAAGTGCTGTAAAAATGTCAGATCAATATTGTTTTTCACTTTTTTTACTTAAATCTGTTAATCGACCTCAGGTCTGAAGGCCTCATTCTAAAAAAGTTTTTTTAATCCAGGACTTTTTATTTTTAATTGCCAATTTAATTAGTGATGTCACAGAAATGGCAAAAATACCCCACACAAAACGACTGAAATTTGATGTAAAATGTAATCGTAAACTGGACAATTTATCACAGGCTTGTATGTGTCAAAGATTGGAGAAAAATCTTTGACACATGATGACTTTCTTGCATGGGGTTTTTTTTTTTTTTGCAGCATCAGCATGAATTATTTTTATCCTAATTTGTTGTTAGTGGCTGTTTTTTCCCCCCATTGACTTCATTATAACAACATTTTTTAATTGCTTCACCATGAAATAGAGCTGTGGATTAGTTTCTGGCTTTCCTATTGAGATTATAGTATGTGTGTGTGTGTGTGTGAGAGTGAGAGAGATCTTTGTTGACGTACATTTTTTCCTCAGGAAAAAAAAAATCTACTCCACATCAGATTTATGAACATAATTTATTACAACAACTAGAAAATGAAACAACATTTAAACTATAAAATAAAAAGAACAAAAGTTTTAAATAGATGGATTGAACTAAATCACATAGACATGTATTTTCAGTGTGTGTACAAACGAGAGAGAGAAAGAAAGAGAGAGAGAGAGAGAGAGTGACCTTTGCTCACTGAGCTTGATGTGTCTAAGAAAATCAGAATATGCACCTCAGCTTTCAGACTAAACAAAAACAAGGTCAGTGGATTTATGCACCTGCTGCCTTTTGTTGATGAGAAGTATAGACTAAACAAAAACAAGGTAATTGGATATAAAACACTTGCATTCCATCCTGCTGGTCATTTCAAAATGAAAAGAGCAGCAAGCACCATGAAGAGAGCCTTCACTTCTGAAGAGGTTTTAGATGAAATCATGCAGCCTGACCCCAGCAAGCTGGAGGATTCATCTTTGGACAGCACTGACTCCAGAGGGTCAGATCCAGACTTCAAGCCAGCCACGTCCTCAACTACATCGAGTGAAAGCAAGGAGGTTTCTGAGGATCCTGGATCGGGATGGATGGGGAGAAATGGACAGCAATGGTTTCCAACCAATTGCAGAGACGGCTTCTTTTTTCGAGCCTGCTCAAAAATATATGCCCAAAAACCATGGATTAAATTGTGGATAACCGCTGATGTCGCCACATCGTATGCCTGGCGGTGTTGATGCCCGAGATGACTGAGGGACTCCAGGGAGTCACTGTGACTTGTGACAACTTTTTCACGAGTTATCCAGTTGCACAGGATCTCCTATAAAAAATTATTAAAATAATAATAATAATAATAATAATAATAATAATAATAATAATAGCCCTAGTCGGCACAATTCGAAAAAACAAACCAGAGCTACCACCAAACCTGCTGCAGGTTAAAGGAAGACCTGTCCCCTCCTCCATCTTTGCTTCCATCTTTGCTTTGCTGGTGAAAGCAAAGATGGAGGAGGGGACAGGTCTTCCTCCATCTTTGCTTTGCTGGTGAAAGCAAAGATGGAGGAAGACCTGTCCCCTCCTCCATCTTTGCTTTCACCAGCAACACAGTGGCTGTAAACTACATTCCCAAACAGGGGAGGAGTGTGCTTCCCTTAACAGGTCATACAAAAGGCTAGCAATGCGAGAGAAATCTTTAAAATGTACTGTCTGTAGTAGCTAAGTAGACCAAGCATTCTTCTCAGCTCACCAACATTCTTTGGATGTTTGTCTTTCATGGATCGAACAGCTTCAGGGTCTGCAGGATCAACTTTACTTCCCTCTGCGACGACTATTCTACCCAGATAGCAGACTTCAGATTTGAAAAGCTCACACTTACTTGGCTTAAGTTTGATGCCATGTTGCCTAATCCGTTGCAGTACTTTTCTGACATCCTGGACATGGTTCTCAAAGGTCTTACTAAACACCAAGGTGTCGTCAAGGTATGGGATGCAGATCTCATCTCGCAAGCGTTCTAAACACTCTTCCATACATAGCTGGAAGGCTGCGAGACCATTCATTAGCCCAAAAGGGATACACCCCCATTCAAAAAGGCCCCAGGGTGTCACGAAAGCTGTTAGGGGTTTACTCTCCTTTGACGCGAACCCCTGATTATAGGCCTTTCCCTGATCTAATGACTAAAACAAAGAATTACCACCAAGGCTGTCCATGATGTTCTGCACCCTCGGATTTGGCTGTCTATCTGGGCGAGTCTTTCTGTTTAGGTCCCAATAATCAATACATAAACGGAGGATGCTATCCTTTTTTCTTATGCACATGATTGAAGAAGAGTATGATGAGTTGTATTTTTTTAATCCAGCCCTGTGCTATGAGGTCATGTAAGTATTCTTTCATCTCACGATATAGATGCTTTGGTACAGACATGTAAGTACGATTGACTGGTTCATCATCTTTAAGGGAGATGCTCAATTGCAAATTTCTGATGCACCCAATGCCATTGTCTGACTTAAAAAAATAATGGCACTCTTCTCTTTACATTTGCTGTACTACCTGTCTCTGGTGTTTATTCAGATGGCTGACATCGACGGGCAGGACCCATTCATCCGGACTGGCGTTATAGTGAAGTTATCTGCAGTCTGGATGTGACATACCCCAACAGAGGGAGGGTTTGCTGGCACCTCGAACATACTAGCAGGGAAGACATTCTTGACAAGCTGTAATGTACCGATTGGGGTCTGGCCTATGAGAGTTACATCAAGATCCATGTCATTGTACACCTCAATCATGATATTTGTTGGAGCTTCTTTTCTCAGCCTTACTAGACTGTCTGTGAATTCAAGCTCATCTGGCCACTGGGGGTTCACATCATGTTCAAAAAGGAGTGTGCTGTCCTCTTTAACTGGCTGCATGTACACTCGGCATAAGACCTGCACAGTACTACGTTTGGGAATGCTAACATGCACTTTCGCAGTTTTTACTATGTATTCACATGAGCTCTCTGCACTCACAAGTTGGATTAATGGATGAACTTTGCTCCTCTTTAAGCTGGGGAATGCAGCTTCCTCAGTTCTCTCCAAAGTTTTGATTACCGTGTTTGGTTGTGCTTGCTCAATGAACTTCATAATTTGTTCTATCACATTAAAACTGATGATAGGCTGTGAGAGGTTGTGACCGCTTGCTACGAGCATAGTAATGACAAGTTCAGCTTGGTGCGATGGCTGTGATAAATCTGAATGTCACTTCAACATATCCAATATAGGGCAGTTAAATGCCATTGGCAGCCACAAGGTTCAATGTATGTGGAGCCTCAAGAATATTGGAAACATATCTCAATGGGACTTCTGGTAAGTAATCCTCTTTCCACACTTCATCAGTGACATACCTAAGAGCCTGTGTCCCACAGTGCTTGAAATTGTTGGCCGTGCAGGTAACTCAACGAGACATTGCCTCCCAACTAATGACATCACAGGGGAATGCTGATTAAATTGGGTTCTGCCAGGGGTATGAACACTTATGGTCATGTAGGAATTTGACACTAACCTATGTGAGTTAATACAGGTTCGCTTGTGTTCAGTCCAATGGTGAGCAGTCCAATGGTGGCAGTTTTAAGAACAATACAGTACCTTTTTACACTGTGAACACTGCTTCATTTGGTTCTCTGTTCTTCCACAGGCTGCACAGCTTTGGGACTGTTCAGTGGATCTGGTTACTCCATGTCCCACGGAAGTAACCCCTCTCCATTTAAAGAACTCTCTCTTGAAGTCTTAATGCAACGAATTCTGCATCCTGCTTGGAAGTGCTCACTACTGCCATTTCTAAAGCAATGCATGCAACAGTCCTCTGTTCTTTGCTGCTGACAATTGAAGCACTTTCTTGCTTGGGAACGAGTAGTCGCATATACTTGGCATATACTGGGGTTGAAATTGAGTGTTCACTTTTGTTTGTTTGGCAGCTGGTGATGCCCAATATGGTTGCACTGGACACTAAACAATTTCTCGGTCAAAAGCACTGTGCTGAGGCAAAGGCTGTTTGCTGCAATGATTCCTGAATGTGAGCTATTTTAGCACTGAGTGTTTTTAGTGATGCTAGATCCGTTCTTTAAGTTCTGACAGCACACTGGAAGATGGTTTTGGCACACTGAAAGTGACACTGGGTTTCTTATCAGTGGTTTCATCACTGGACTTAACTGAATGGACAACAGTAGTGGTGTGCTGACATTGGCTTTATTTTTCTTTCGTCTTTCTGCCTCATTAGCACAAGCAATGTTTAATTTCTCCAACAGAGCCTCATCTGTGGTTTTCGTATAATGAAGTAGGGGCTGCATGTCTACTTTAATGCTGTCACTTTGAAGACCAGTGAGTACAGTATGTAAGAACATGCTCTGCACTAATGCAGATTCTGCTTTTTGAGATGCAAACAAGATCTTTTGATGCAGATCCAGAACACGCATTAGGAAACTAAGAGGTGTTTCTTTGTTCCCTTGGCCTTTAGAGGCAAGTTGCTTGTAAAGTTCGTTTGCACTTTTTTCCTGGAAGTGAGAACGCAGAATTAGTCTGAGTGTAGGTAAAGTCAGGTTGGGCTTTCCTTCTAAATAGCTTCGTAACTGAAACCCAGGGGAAATGGCCCGAATGACTGCATCACAAATCGCACATTCTGGGTAGCCTCTGCTCAGACCGTTCTCAAGCTGGTGTGCCATACTTGAAAAGGTACATTTTTTTCTTTTTGCCCCGGCTCACCGATTTGTCCAGAAATTGTAAAATCTTTACACCAAGTTGAGCTTAAATGTTGGACATTCAGGGTGCAGCTATTTGTGGTTGAGGCTGGACAACGTTTTTGTGCTTAATTCATCCAATTATTGCATTTCACTAAATTTTTGTTTCATTGCACACGAGTTCATCCAACTCCTTTTGCAGTCTATCTTTTTCTGTGAATTGGCTTTGCCCTGTAGACTCATTTTCTGTGACTGTACTTAGTTCTATTATTTTATCTCTCACGCTTAACAGTACAGACATGCCACCATCTTCTAGCTCTTCGATGTCTTCAAGATGTTGAAGGATGTGAGAGATGAGAGACATGCGTGATTTAGATCGGACTTTTTCACGATCGGATATGTTCATAAACTCACAAACGCTGAGCAGTTGGTCTTTGGATAGAGGATTTAACATGCCGATGACCTCAACTTGCATTTTCTCTAGCACTGTTGTCATTTTGGACACTAGTGTGGACCTTTTCACTGAGTAGTGGCTTACTTGAGACTGAGTGAACTTGTCTGTTTCACCTGATGATCTCTGTGGCCTTTACTGCAAGAAATCTTTCCACTCCACTGTTGATCTGGGTTGTTTTAGGGGGATGTACTGCATTAGAAGTTGTCTGCCAGGTAAGCAACGACCACCCGCTGAAGAGTAGATCCCAGCGGTGCCTCCAAATGTTATACCTCTGAAAAGAGGGAGATGAAAAAATCATGAACACACGGATGTTTCCCCACTGCAAACTTTATGTAAAATCCTATTTTCATGACAGTTGACAATAACAAATAATACAATTTGCCAAACACAAATGGTCTTCTCTCTCATTTTACACATTTTTACAATACTTGGTAATTATATACCCTTTTTATTTATATATAATAATTGTTTATAAATCAATAATACATAAATTAATTAATACAGCTTTTTAGAACTTGCATCTGAAAATACATCAATATCTTCAATTATCCACAATATATTCACTTTTTTTTTTTAGCAAATCTACCAATCAACGCTAAATTAACAGGATTAAACATTTAATACAATGCAAAGGTTAAACTCTCTCTGAATATACAGTGAGGAAAATAAGTATTTGAACACCCTGCTATTTTGCAAGTTCTCCCACTTAAAAATCATGGAGGGATCTGAAATTGTCATCTTAGGTGCATGTCCACTGTGAGAGAAATAATCTAAAAAAAATAATAATAATAATCCAGAAATCACAATATATAATTTTTAAACTATTTTTTACTATTGCCAAGCAGCTTGGTGAAAAAAAAAGGTCCACTGTTGGAGCAATCATTAGAAAATGGAAGAAGCTAAACATGACTGTCAATCTCCCTCGGACTGGGGCTCCATGCAAGATCTCGCCTCGTGGGGTCTCAATGATCCTAAGGAAGGTGAGAAATCAGCCCAGAACTACACAGGTGAAGCTTGTCAATGACCTGAAAAGAGCTGGGACCACCGTTTCCAAGGTTACTGTTGGTAATACACTAAGACGTCATGGTTTGAAATCATGCATGGCATGAAAGGTTCCCCTGCTTAAACCAGCACATGTCCAGGCACGTCTTAAGTTTGTCAAAGACAATTTGGATGATCCAGAGGAGTCATGGGAAAAAGTCATGTGGTCAGATGAGACCAAAATATAACTTTTGGGTCATAATTCCACTAAAAGTGTTTGGAGAAGGAAGAATGATGAGTACCATCCCAAGAACACCATCCCTACTGTGAAGCATGGGGGTGGTAGCATCATGCTTTGGGGGTGTTTTTCTGCACATGGGACAGGGCGACCGCACTGCATTAAGGAGAGGATGACCGGGGCCATGTATTGCGAGATTTTGGGGAACAACCTCCTTCCCTCAGTTAGAGCATTGAAGATGGGTCGAGGCTGGGTGTTCCAACATGACAATGACCTGAAGCACACAGCCAGGATAACCAAGGAGTGGCTCTGTAAGAAGCATATCAAGGTTCTGGCATGGCCTAGCCAGTCTCCAAACATAAACCCAATAGAGAATCTTTGGAGGGAGCGACAGGCCAGAAACTTGACTGATCTAGAGAAGATCTGTGTGGAGGAGTGGGCCAAAATCCCTCCTGCAGTGTGTGCAAACCTGGTGAAAAACTACAGGAAACGTTTGACCTCTGTAATTGCAAACAAAGGCTACTGTAAAAAATATTAACATTGACTTTCTCAGGTGTTCAAATACTCATTTGCAGCTGTATTATACAAATAAATATTTAAAAAAAATAACAAAAAAAAATTTAAAAAAAACATTGTGATTTATGGATTTTTTTATTTATTTTTTGTTATTTTTTTAAATATTTATTTTATTGTCTCTCACAGTGGACATGCAACTATGATGACAATTTCAGACCCCTCCATGATTTCTTAGTGGAAGAACTTGCAAAATAGCAGGGTGTTCAAATACTTATTTTTCTCACTGTAAGTCTTAAAAATACCGTATTGAACTCAAGCGAAGCGAACACGCACATTAAAAAACAAACAAACACAAACTTCGATATGAAATGTAAGAGCTGCATATAACCAGCCAAAGAGCTGCGGGTTGGCCACCCCTGGTATAAGTAAAAACCATCAAAGACACATTGAAATAGTGCCAGTGGATAAACATCAACAACTTCTGTCCCTGGTCTGCCCCCAAATCTGTACATGAAAATAGTATGAATTATAATAAAATGTTTTTGCCACCGAGTGTATGAAACCTTTGCAAAGAGACACTACACTACAAACAGAAGGTAAGCAGTAAACACAGTGCATCATCTTTACTCCTCATTCAGTGTGTCAGCTCATACATTTTACTACAATTGCAGTACTTACTCACTGTGTGCCTTTTCCTTTAGATGTGCTCAGCTTTGTGGATCTGTGTAGAAACACTGATCTCGAGGGCCAGAAGCTGAAGACAGGAACAACAGATATGATCAAACCAATGCATCAGACCTGACTGATCTAATCAGCACTGAACATGCTGCCTGTTTTTACATGAACAGGAAGAAACAGCAATCTTAAGCGGATAATGGACCATAGTTCTTCTGGATAAACACAAAAGGCAGAAAGAAGCCCCCTGAAAACAGTTTGGTGCAAAAAAAGTAGATGAACAATAGTTTGATAATTCAAAAGATTTGCAGTGTGACTGCTGCAGTTATTCACAAGCATTAAACTAACTGAAACCTAAACAGAACCCTGCAACAGAGCCAATTGGTCACCTCTTAACAATTAAGAAAAAATAAAATGTATTACCTTTTGAGGATTAATTCACTACAAGAAAATGGACCGTGTAAAGTACATGTTTTATTGGGATTAAATAGAACAAGACCTTAGACGAAGTATCATTGAAATTCTTTAAGCCTGCTCCTCTTCTCCCTCCTCCTCAAACTCTCCTTCATCTTCAGCAGTTGCATCCTGGTACTGCTGGTACTCTGACACCAGGTCATTCATGTTGCTCTCAGCTTCAGTGAACTCCATCTCATCCACACCTTCACCTGTGTACCAGTGCAGGAAAGCCTTGCGTCTGAACATGGCTGTAAACTGCTCGGAGATGCGCTTGAACAGCTCCTGGATAGCAGTGCTGTTGCCGATGAAGGTGGAAGCCATTTTTAGGCCACGGGGTGGGATGTCGCACACAGCAGTCTTCACATTGTTGGGGATCCATTCGACAAAGTAGCTGCTGTTCTTGTTCTGCATATTGAGTATCTGCTCATCCACCTCCTTCATGGACATGCGGCCACGATAAATGGTAGCCACCGTGAGGTAGCGGCCATGACGTGGGTCACAAGCGGCCATCATGTTCTTGGCATCAAACATCTGCTGGGTTAATTCAGCCACGGTAAGGGCACGGTATTGCTGGCTACCCCTGCTGGTCAATGGGGCAAAACCAGGAATAAAGAAGTGGAGACGAGGGAAAGGCACCATGTTGACAGCCAGCTTACGCAGGTCAGCATTGAGCTGCCCAGGAAACCGCAGACATGTTGTGACTCCACTCATGGTGGCACAGACCAAATGGTTGAGGTCACCGTATGTGGGTGTCGTTAACTTTAGGGTGCGGAAACAGATGTCGTACAGAGCTTCGTTGTCGATGCAAAATGTCTCATCCGTGTTTTCCACCAGCTGGTGAATTGACAGGGTGGCATTGTAAGGCTCCACCACTGTATCTGATACTTTGGGGGAGGGGACAATGCTGAAGGTGTTCATAATGCGATCAGGGTACTCCTCTCGGATTTTGCTGATAAGCAGGGTGCCCATGCCTGACCCAGTACCCCCACCCAGGGAGTGAGTAAGCTGGAAACCCTGCAGGCAGTCACAGTTCTCAGCCTCCTTACGCACCACATCCAAAACAGAGTCCAACAACTCAGCACCTTCTGTGTAGTGGCCCTTGGCCCAGTTATTACCCGCACCACTTTTTCCTGTGGAGAAGAAGCAATGAATATCATACATACAGAGCTACAGGAAGCAGAAAACAGCTGGCAATTACAACAAGGACACAATCAGAATTAACCCAAATTTGACTGCAAAACAGATAAGACCATGTCAGATTTACTGGTTTGGGTCTGTATGATAAGGAAGTTAAAACATTTAAACTATTAGAAATGTTATGTAGTAATTACCAAAAACGAAGTTGTCTGGTCTGAAAATTTGTCCGTATGGTCCAGACCTCACAGAGTCCATGGTACCCGGCTCCAAATCCACCAGCACAGCACGGGGGACATATTTCCCACCTGAAAAGATTAAAATGGTAATATTCATTTAGATTGATAACTTTATTCCCAAGGGGAAAGTATAATGTTACAGCAGTCTGTTCACAGAAAAAGTACAACAAAAGATGAAGAATATTAAGGCTAGGTATTACACTAGGTAACTATATTAAGGCTAGGTTCAAATTAGTGTGTGGTGTGGTGCCACCTTGACAAAAAAAATAAAATAAATCAATAATAATAAAAAAATACAATAAGCGCCTATCTGTTTCTGTAGTTTTGGAATGCCAGCGAGTATTTGGGCTTTCATACAGTTCATGTCCTGTTTGCGTTTCAATGACCAAATCCTTTATGCTTCCCTGTTATTTTCTATGAGGCAATAAACTGGCCATTACCCATAATTTCCAGGCTTTTAGAGTAACAAGAGACCAAAATAAAGTAATAGCACATGTTGTACAAACAGGCTGCAAGATTGTGCTATGGTTTGTTTGTCCAGAAGAAAAATACCAAAAAAATGTAAACTAGATAATAATAATAATAATAATAATAAATAAATAAGCTGCAAGCAGCAATTGGCATAGTTAAATTATGTAGTTATAGCTGTTTAAGGTTTTTTTTTTTTTGTTCAGCACCATCGGGTGTCTTTTTTTGTTTTTTTTTTAATAGCCATTTTTGTCAGTGACCCGCCTACTTTGAGCATTTTGGTGACCCTTTAAACAGTAGAAATATAATAAATCCCAGTCTACTGAACATTGCTATACTGGTTTTGTTCCGATGGCACGAAAGACCTAGGACAAGTTTGCAAAAGTATGTTTTTTTTCCCCAAAATTAAGCTCCATCATCTGGCCATGTTTAAACTCTATAGGCCAGGGGTCACCAACGAGGTGCCCCAAGGACCACTTGCGTCAACCGCAAGCCTTTTCTGAAAATAGCTGTTTTCTACCTTGTTAAATCATTGTTGTTAATTATTGTGAGAAATCATTAACATGATCAGTGTCTTCACATAGACCAGGGGTGTCAAACTCAGGGTCAAATCCGGCCCGACGTACAATTATATCCGGCCCACGAGATGATTTCACATATATATCTATTATTATTGTTATTAATGTCCCGGCGATATTAAGAGCTAATAACACAAACTACAGATCCCACAATGCAGCGCTTCAGCTGCCTTACCGAACGCGAGGCGACCTGGGAACATTCCAGCGTCAATCAAGTCGAGTTTCTGTTGATGTATTTAACCCTATTATAAAGTTATTGTGAAACAGCGCCTCACAGTGGTGAAGAGAAAAAGTGGATTCTGAAAACCGAGCCTTTGAAAACCGATGGGATTCTGAGTAGATGTTTACTGACACTGCCGGTATCCTGTTTGGCCCACGACCTAAAGTGTGCTTCGTTTTGGCCCCTGTGCAATTGAGTTTGACACCCTGATATAGATGAATATCATTAATTATTAATAATAACAATATTATGTTATTTCAGAAGTGTGTATCAAACTGGTAGCCCTTCACATTAGTCCAGGGGTGTCAAACTCAAATTCACAACGGGCCAAAAGTAAAAACTGGGACGATGTTGTGGGCCAAACTCAATATTTATTGAACAATTGACTGCAGTTGTGCATGTTTCCATCTCTCCAGATGTTCAATCCTTTTATATGGAAACAAACTTTAGTTTTGCATAAAGATTGAATCTGGAACAACCAAATTTTAATATTATAAACACCTGAGAAATTAAATAAAAAAATAAATAAAAAAATAAATAAACACATCAGTGGTATTTGTTTCTTCTCTCTCTCTCTCCTCTCTCTCTCTCTCTCTCTCTCTCTCTCTCTCTCTCCCTCTCTCCCTCTCTCCCTCTCCCTCTCCCTCTCCCTCCCGGCATCATTTCACAGTACTGTACATATAACCTATTCTACTAGCCTACTACTCTACCCAGTCGTGGTCGTAAGTCGACGACTACCTGTAAATATTTTTTCCACAGGGCAACAACAAAACAACCAAAAATAATAATAATTTCCTTTAATTAAAAAAAACCAACAATATTTCAGCTATTAACAGTCCATGCCTTGGAGTAGAAAATGTGCATAAAGACATCATTTATTCAAGTTTAGTAGCTACACTCTGATTTACTCTGATTGGTTGAAGTCAGATACCTGCATCTCTTCTTGGATACAAGTGCATCATGTGTGGGGTTTAGGCTCTGAGCTGAGCATCATGTCTGGGTTTAATCTCCGAGCTGAGGAAATCCTCAGGATTGAGTGAAGGTGTTTATTAGTGGGACTCCTTAATGGTGTTTTCATTAAAGAGACACACACAGATATGTGCTGGTGAACACAGAGAGTTTTGGAGCAGTGTGTCAGGGAGGAAACATGGAAACTTGCAGCACACACAGCACGTACTTTGACTCGAGCGTGTCTCTACACTGGAGTTCAATCAGCTCCATTTGGAGGTTGGTTGGTGCGCTTTCCACGTCTAACACAAACGGATTACTGAGCAGTTCAAATCTGCATTTCTGGGCTTCAAAATGGGTAAATCGCCGTGTAAATTTAGTGCCGAGTACGCAGTACAGCTGAGTTTTTCAGCGGGCTTGACTGACGCTCTAACGCACTTCCAAAGCAATCTGGAATTTGTAGTATTAGAGGTTTATGCGTTATATACTGGCGGGGCAGCTTTATAACACATTTGATATGATCTCGTGGGCCAAATATAATTACAGCCAGATTTGGCCCGTGGGCCCGAGTTTGACACCCCTGCATTAGTCGGTACCAGAGAAGTAGCTCTCGGTGTCAAAAAGGTAGGTGACCCCTGCTCTAGGACTTACGGGTTAGTCTGCACGATCAATTTTGGGCCGAACAATAATAAATCTCTACAATAAAAATAGGGTTTCATGCTTAAACCCCTAATATTAAAAATAATCTGAGTAATTATGAGTGATGCTTTCCCAGCACCACTAGTAAACATATAACTACAAAAGAATTTTTTTAAAAAGGTTGTTCTTAAAAAAAAAATAATAATAAATAATATATATTCACCAGTAGCTTCATTGTAGTAGACATTAATCCTTTCTAGCTGAAGATCACTGTCACCATGGTAACTGCCTGTTGGGTCAATCCCATGCTCGTCACAAATTACTTCCCAGAACTAAGGGAACAAAATCAATTATAAAAAGAGAGGGGGAAAAAATTAAGTCTTCTTATTTAGTCTCAACCACTTGTCAACAAATAATACTGATTGAATGACTGAAAAATCACAGGGGTCTGTCTTCTTAAGTCTACAAAATCATTTCAGTCCACTGACGCAGGCGATGCGGACAGAAGTTTATCTCTCAGCTTCAATTACAGTTGAACATGAACATGTGAACAGCGAGAGTGTAAAAATGTGGTGGTTGTAAGTCAGAACGAAGACAATGTTCATTTCTTACCTTGGAACCAATCTGGTTGCCACACTGTCCTGCTTGTAAATGAAGAATCTCCCTCATTGTTGTTCGTCCAAATAAAACCAAAAACAAATCTGATTATAAGATGCTACACTTCGTTCTCTCCGGCAAAACTGAAGCCAGAACGTCACAAACACAGCTATTTACACGGTCAAAAAATCAGCCAAGAGCTCCCATTGGTTGCCTTACGCCATAGACCCGCCCCTCCAGCGATTTAATTGGTGACGCAAACATAACGCGACTATTGGCTAAAAGGGCATATACTCGCTTCTGATTGGCTGGTTTCTCAACAGCGTTTTAAAAGGAATACATACATGCAAATGCATTCTAAAAAGATAATATAGCTGCAAGCAGCGATAAACAGGGTTCAAACAAATGAGGTACCGAAGGTCATAAGAAAAAATACATCAGGAACATACCCACTTTATTTTACTGAAAAAGCAAACTTCGTAGACCGTAAACGTAAATAGGCATTTTTGTTGGTTGGACTGAAGGATTCCAAATATCTGAAAGTTTTTAGTCTAAGAGGTATGTTGTATGAGCTATGACCAGAAAAGTGTGCAATTAATTTTTTAACTGTAGCGCCCCCCTTTGGCCAACTGGGTTGATACTGTGTGCATACTATGCTTAAGGCCATACCACTCTGAGAACGTTCAATCTTGTCTGATCTCGGAAGCTAAGCAGGGTTGGGCCTGGTTAGTACTTGGATGGGAGACCGCCTGGGAATACCAGGTGCTGTAAGCTCCGTTTACAGAATTACATCGGCATTCAGGGACAGGCATTAAGCTGGTTTAAATCCTATACCACTCTAAGAACGTTCAATCTCTTCTGGTCTCGGAAGCTAAGCAGGGTCGGGCCTGGTTAGTACTTGGATGGGAGACCGCCTGGGAATACCAGGTGCTGTAAGCTCCGTTTACAGAATTACATCGGCATTCAGGGACAGGCATTAAGCTGGTTTACATCCTACCTGTCCGATCATTACCATTTCGTTGTCTTGAATGGAGAGTTATCCAGGCTAATGCTAGTAAAGTATGACGTGCCAAAAGGTTCAGTTCTAGGACCCCTGCTTTTCACAATATACATGCTTCCCTTAGGAAATATTATTAGAAGTCATGGAATTAGATTCCATTGTTATGCTGATGATACCCAGCGATATATCCCAACAAAACCAGGTGATACAGCTCAATTAGCCTGCATAACTGAGTGTGTTAAAGAAATGAGATTGGATGACCCATAACTTTTTACTACTAAATTCTGATAAGACGGAGATTTCAATGTTAAAAGACCTGGGAGTTATTTTAGACAGCAACTTGTCTTTTAATAATCATATCAACCAAGTTACAAAAGCAGCCTTCTTTCACCTTAGAAATATTTCTAAGTTATGAAACATGTTATCTATATCCGATGCAGAGAAGCTCGTCCATGCGTTCATGACCTCCAGAATAGACTATTGTAATGCATTACTAGGTGGATGTCCTGCATCATTAATAAACAAGCTTCAGTTAGTTCAGAATGCAGCAGCAAGAGTTCTTACAAGGTCAAGAAAATATGACCATTTAACCCCAATCTTATCATCCCTGTTAAGTTTTGAATAGACTTCAAACTACTACTTCTTACTAATAAAGCACTAAATGGTTTGGCTCCCATGTATCTCTCCAGTATTTTAACACGCTACAATCCGCCATGCTCCCTGAGAAAACCCTGGGCTTCTAGTAGTTCCTAGAATAGCAAAGTCCACTAAAGGTGGTAGATAATATTCACATTTAGCTCCTAAACTCTGGAAAAGTCTTCCTGACAGTGTTCGGGGCTCAGACCAGGGTTCCCGCGGGGTCTTAAAAAGTCTTAAAAGCATTGAATTTATTAATTTGGAAATAAGACCTTAAAAAGTCTTGAATTTTGATGTCTGGGTCTTAAAAATTGTGCTGTATGTAACTTCTCCATATTGTAATTTTCCTCAAAAGTTTCAGTTGTCAACCACGATTATTTTGACGTAGTATAAAAGTGACGGAACCAATAATTGAGAACGCAATGCAGCCCCGGGTCACCGTACACAAAACTGCGAGCAAGCAATGCCTTTAGTAAAGGAAGATCACGCGCTACAATGCCATAGACTACAACACAACACGCAAAGGAGTAGCGTGAGAAATCAATGAAAAACTTTTTAAAGTTTGTTTTTATGTCAGCTAGCTGGCTATTTTATTCTGAGGTTAGGGGAAATGTAGATTTTAGGGATGCACCGAATATTAGGCCACAGAAAGACTTTAATCACTGAAATAACACGACCGAAACAGTTTGTTGTGATGACGCAAACAGAAACCGCGCCTGCAGCAACATGTGTGGACGTATTTCAGTATATTTGAGAAAAACCCACGGATAGCGATTTGCAAGACATGTAATGCCGAAATTTCAAGAGGAGATGCGTCTGCACGTCAGGTTTAATTTATTAGCTGAAATCCAAACATCCCGATCGCTATGCTGAATATGAGAAGAACGCGGTAAAGAAAAGCAAAACCCCTCCAAGCACGCGCACTCCGTCTGTGGCAGACGTTTTTGAAAAGGCAGGAAGTTTCCCAGTGATGGTGTAATGGCAAAGATCATTACACAAAAAGATTATGGAATTCATTGCCTTAGATGATCAGCCATTCTCTGTCGTAGAAGATGTGGGGTTTCGCAGGCTGATTGAGCACATTAAGCCCTGTTATTCCATACCGAGCAGATGACATTTTTCAGAGGTGTGTTTACCTGAGCTGTTTAATGTTGTTGCAACTTACCTCTATAAGCATATAACTGCAGATATTTCAGCAATCAGTTTCACGACGGAAATTGTTTGAATTTAATTTTATCCTGTGCATTGTTGCAATGTGCTATAAATAAATATTTTCATAATTTGTAATTGATTTATTCTTTGAAACTTTAATATTAATTTATGCAATTGAAAAAATAATAATTAATAATAATTGGCATTATTATGCCAATTATTATTAATTGGCATAATTAGCATTTTCTGCCTTGCTTTCCTCTTTTTCGGTTGCGGCCAAGAATTTTCATTTTGGTGCATCCCTAGTCAATTTAATGAAGCGTGGCTGGATAAAAACTCTTTTTGTCATTGTTTAAAACCAGTGGACAACAACGTTTTTGAGGAGTTTTGCACCATATGCAAAAAAAGAATTCAGCTAGGTACAATGGGAATGAAGGCATTAAAGTCTCATGCCAAGTCGTCCAAGCACATAAACGCTCTCAATGGACAAAAACAAACTCCTTCCATCGACTGCGTGTTTCAACCAACTAATGTTAGCCAGCTATCTGCAAATGTGCCTGAAGTGGCAACAGGAGCTAATGTTAGCCAGCTTGCTGCTAGCGCTGCAGACCCTCCAGCTGTGGCCGCGACTGGAGTGGATCTGCGCACAGCTTTTGCGCCCACACCAACAATGAAAGCCAAAGTGTTGTGGACTCTTAACACAATCGCTAAACACCAGTCCTACAATGGAAATGAGGGTATCTCAGAGCTTTTCAAGTGCCTGTTCCCTGACTCCGACATCGCTAAAACGTCAAAACAGCTTACATAGCCAAGTTTGGTTTAGCTATCCACATCAAAGAAGAACTGTCCAAAGTCAACAAATCGCCCTTCGTTCTTATGTTTGATGAGGGTCTCAACGAGACTACGAAAAACAAACAGCTGTGGATGTGCA
Source organism: Silurus asotus (assembly GCA_024362625.1). Lineage (NCBI taxonomy): Eukaryota > Metazoa > Chordata > Actinopteri > Siluriformes > Siluridae > Silurus > Silurus asotus. Next base: position 1,122,710 of record MU551645.1, read on the forward strand.
CGTCCTCTTCTGGAACGAGGAACAGGTTCAGTCCAGATATCTAGGCTCTCAGTTTATGGGACATTCCACTGCACTCTTCTACCTTTTCCAGAAAGATCACACTGAGCAGTAGTTGACTGTGTTTCTTAATTAAATGTAATTTTTTGTTGAGTTCTGATTTTTCGATATTTATCGTTCAGAGTTCTCTCAGTTCCCCATATTCCCAGCATGGAATAAGTAGCTAGCTCATGTTAAAAAACAACTTAACATTGTTCAGCAAACTTTCTTGTGGCCTACTGAAAAGTTTTTATTTTTCACACTGCTTGGCTTATCTTTTACCTATTCCACATTGAAAAATAAATGAACACAAGTTCAAGGATTTAGTTTTTCTTTGCTGGTAGGGATGTGAAATAGGTATAAATTTTTTATATAAATGGTCTTAAAAAGACTTGAATTTAACTTAAAGAAACCTGTAGGAACCCTGTCAGACACACTCTCCCAGTTTAAGTGACGAACATATTTTGCAAAACATATTTTTTTAGCAAAGCCTACACATAACATACGTCTCACATCATAACCTTGTGCTCCAGACCATCTAAACACATGCACCTTATCAAGTTGTGCTGTTAATATCATGAACAGCAAATACGCTAATTCCTCTCCACTGATTCTCTTTCTCTCCCAATCCTGAGGCATCATTAGGTTGGCCAGCTCCAGTCACATCCCACCTCATGAAGATTATGGACCTTTGAATAAGTAGATGCCGAACTCGGAAACATCCCAAACTATCTAGAGACGTACCAGTGCCAATTGGATCCCACTACATGTTTGGTTTTGACATTGGACCTCCTGGAGTGTTTAAAGGCTCTGGCATGGAGAAGCTGATGCTGGATCTGTGATGATCACAAATGTTGAGCTCATAAAACTAGGAACTACTAACCATATATACTGTATAAGACTGCAGAAAAAAACATTACTTTTAATCTTATACTCCAGTACTCATGTTAGTTCTCACTCTCCAGTGTTCTGTATTGTTGAAAGATTTATGATCAAACTCTTGATGTCACCCAAATGAGGATGGGTTCCCATTTTGAGTCTGGTTCTTGACTTGAATTGTGTCAACCCCTCACCAAATTAAGCTCTATCTGACTAAGTTTTAAGTCTCTAGGCCGTGCAGTTTGGTCTGGACAATTGGTTTAATGGTGGAATAATAATAAATAATAATCTCTACAAAAACAATAGTGTTTCAGCATTCCATGCTTTAAACACTAATTATTTGAAACTCTGTGGGGGGCTTTATTGTAATATACATTAAATGTTGCAGCTTTACTTTACCTGCTTACCAAATTATTATTTTTCTTATCTAGCCCTGCAGTTTTTGTGCTACAAAACAGACGTCAAATCGTGCAGCCAGTTGGTAAAACGGGCTAATACTCGAATAAGGAGTCGAACGGTCAGTGTCCACAACCGGACTTTTTTCCACTATAGAAAATGAATGGGGCCGGAAACAGGTCAGCCCTCGAGCATCAGACATGCATAAATGTCAGATTCAGTTATGCATGTCGGATGCTCGAGGGCTGACCTGTTTCCGAGTGGATAGAAAACAATAAGAAAACACCTAGAATTCATAGTCCTTAAGAACCGTGTGAAAGCCTTAAGACTCTAGGCATGCAGTACGTGAAAGCAAAGTTTGAGGAGTGATAAGGTCGCTGGGGTAAAAAGGTGATTTCCTCAGAGACCCCATCGCTCCTCACACTGCACCACACACCATGGATATCTTTACCAACTACAACCTGCTGGATTTCAATAGCACAAAAGGCTTCTAAATTTTTACTCAAATACATTTAGCAGAAACGGTCATCTCTTATTATTTATGAATTGATAACTACTTAACTGGTTAAGCTTTCAGTAAATAACCAATCACCAACATGCTGCCAGGTTTTGCAGTTGGTCACCGGAATAAAACCAAATGAAGCTTAACATTAGCCTGCAACAGAGCCAATTGGTCACTTTTAACAATTAATATTTTTTTAATAACTTTTGGGGATTAATTCATGACAATGAACAGGATAATTAAAGTACATGTTTTATTTGTATTAAAAGTAACAAGAGCTTAGAAGTAACAGGAATATTTGTTTAACATGTTTAAGCCTGCTCCTCTTCTTCCTCCTCCTCAACCTCTTAATCTTCAGCAGTTGCATCCTGGTACTGCTGGTACTCTGACACCAGGTGATTCATGTTGCGCTCAGCTTCAGTAAACTTATCCACACCTTCACCTGTGTACCAGTGCAGGAAAGCTTTGCGTCTGAACATGGCTGTAAACTGCTCGGAGATGGGTTTGAACAGCTCCTGGATAGCAGTTACCGATGAAGGCCACGGGGTGGGATGTCGCACAGAGCAGTCTTCACATTGTTGGGATGTATTCAACAAAGTAGCTGCTGTTCTTGTTCTGCATATTGGGTATCTGCTCATCCACCTTCTTCATGGACATGCGGCCACGATAAATGGTAGCCACGGTGAGTTAGCGGCCGTGACGTGGGTCACAAGTGGCCATCATGTTCTTGGCATCGAACATCTACTGGGTTAATTCAGCCACGGTGAGGGCACGGTATTGCTGGCTACCCCTGCTGGTCAGTGGGGCAAAACCAGGAATAAAGAAGTGGAGTCGAGGGAAAGGCACCATGCTGACAGCCAGCTTACGCAGGTCAGCATTGAGCTGCCCAGGGACCCGCAGACATGTGACTCCACTCATGGTGGCACAGACCAAATGGTTGAGGTCACCATATGTCGGTGTCGTGAGCTTCAGGGTGCGGAAACAGATGTCGTACATAGCTTCGTTGTCAATGCAAAATGTCTCATCCGTGTTTTCCACCAGCTGGTGAATTGACAGGGTAGCTTTTTAAGGCTCCACCACTGTTTAGGATACTTTGGGGAAGGGGACAATGCTGAAGGTGTTGATAATGCGGTCAGGGTACTCCTCTCGGATTTTGCTGATGAGCAGGGTATCCATGCCTGACCCAGTACCCCCACCCAGGAAGTGAGTAAGTTGAAAACCCTGCAGGCAGTCGCAGTTTTTAGCTTCCTTACGCACCACAGCCAATACAGAATATACCAGCTCAGCACCTTCTGTGTAGTGGCCCTTGGCCCAGTTATTACCAGTACAACTTTTTCCTGTGGAGAAGAAGCAATTATTATCATAGATACAGAGCTACAGGAAGCAGAAAACAGCTGGCAAATTACAACAATGACACAATCAGAATAAACCCAATTTTGACTGCAAAACAGATAAGACCATGTCAGATTTACTGGTTTGGTTCTGTATGATAAGGAAAAAGAAAATGTAAACTATTAGAATGTTATGCAATAATTACCAAAAACAAAGTTGTCTGGCCTGAAAATTTGCCCGTATGGTCCAGACCTCACAGAGTCCATGGTACCCGGCTTCAAATCCACCAGCACAGCACGGGGGACATATTTGCCACCTGAAAAGATTACAATATAAAAATACATTTAGATAGATAACTTTATTTCCAAGGGGGAATTATAATGTTACAGCTCACAGTTCACAGGCAAACAAAGTACAACAACAGCAGCAAAATATTGAGGCTAGGTATTACACTAGGTTACTATATCAAATCTAGGTTAAAATAACAATAAATAAATAAATAAATAAATAAAATAAACTACTCCAACAGGCTGCCAGTAGTGTGGTGCCATCTTGACAATAATTAAAATTAATAAGCACACACATGTCTGTTTCTGTAGTTTTGGAATGCCAGGGATTATTTGGGCTTTGATTCAGTTCATGGACTGTTTGAGTTTTAATGACCAAATTCTTTATGCTTCCCCGTTATTTTCTATGAGACAATAAACTGCTCATTACCCATCATTTTCAGGTTTATTGAGGAACAGGAGACCAAAGGAAAAGGAAAAGCACATGTTGAACCAATAGGCTGCCAGATTGTGTTATGGTATGTTTGTCTAAATGAAAAAAGATGAATTATATATATTATACATATATAATATCTGCAAGCAGTGATTAACAGGGTTTAGGCAACTGAGGTACTAAAGGTCATAAAGAAAAAGACATAAGGAACACGACCACCGAGTTTCGTGGTAATACGCCTCTGGTAACGTTGTCCAACAGGTGTTTGCCACATGTAATTAGCAGATGACAGCCATGTTTTTACAGATACACAAATACCCAAATGAAACCTTACACCCTGTGCACAATTATTAGGCAAGTTGTATTTTTGAAGATTAATTTTGTTATTAATTAATTATTATTGTTATTATACAGCTACAGTGCACTTGGTCAATCTAAAATGTTAACAAAAACTCAAACCTGAACATTTAAGTAGTAAAAGTAAGTTTCCAGCTTAAGAAGGGCCCAAAGGTTCTCAATAGGGTTTAAGTCAGGTGAAGAAGGGGGCTATGTCATTAGTTTTTCATCTTTAAGGCCTTTACTGGCCAGCCACGTAGTGGAATACTTTGATGCATGTAATCGAGCGTTCTTCTTCTTCTTCTTCTTCTTCCGGCTGCTCCCATTAGGGGTCGCCACAGCGGATCATCCGTCTCCATACCACCCTGTCCTCTACATCTGCCTCTTCCACATCAACTACCTACATGTCTTCCCTCACCACAGCCATGAACCTCCTCCTTGGCCTTCCTCTTTTCCTCCTACCTGGTGGCTTAATCCTTAGCATTCTTCTACCAATATAACTCATGTCCCCTCCTCTGCACATGTCCAAACCATCTCAATCTTGCCTCCCTCACCTTGTCACCAAAACATCCTACATGGGCTGTCCCTCTAATAAACTCATTTCTAATCCTGTCCATCCTCGTCACTCCCAACCAAAACCTCAACATCTTCAGCTCTGCTACCTCCAGCTCTGCCTCCTGTCTTTTACTCAATGCCACTGTCTCTAATCCATACAACATCGCAGGTCTCACAGCCCTTTAAACTTTCCCTTTCATCCTTACCCTTCTATCACAAATCACTCCTTTCACTCTTCTCCACCCACTCCACACTGCCTGCACTCTTTTCTTCACTTCTCTAACACACTCTCCATTACTTTGCACTGTTGACCCCAGGTACCTGAACTCCTCCACCTTCTCCATGTAACCACACCACTCCACTGCCCTCCTTCTCATTTACGCACATGTACTCTGTCTTACTCCTACTGACTTTCATTCCCCTTCTCTCCAGCGCATATGTCCACCTCTCCAGGCTCTTCTCAACCTGCTCACTACTCTCACCACAAATCACATTATCATCCTAAAACATCATAGTCCAGGGAGACTCCTGTCTGACCACGTCCGTCAACCTGTCCATCACCACTGCAAACAGGAAAGGGCTCAGGGCCGATCCTTGATGTAGTCCAACCCTCACCCTGAACCAGTCTGTCGTTCCTACTGCACACTTCACTGCCGTCACACTGTCCTCATACATGTCCTGCACCACCCTCACATACTTCTCTGACACACTTGACTTCCTCATACAATACCACAACTCCTTTCTTGGCACTTTGTCGTACACTTTCTCTAAATCCACAAATACACAATGCAATTCCTTCTGTCCTTCTCTATACTTCTCCAGCAACATTCTCAAAGCATGTGATGGAGCATTGTCTTGCATAAAAATAGTTCTGAGAGTGGATTTTGAGTATATTTTCAACCCAAAAAAAGGTCCAACTAGCTCACCTTTAATAATATCTGCCCATACCAGTACCCCACCTCCACCTTGCTGGTGTCTGAGTTAAAGTGGACCTCTGTATTCATTACTGATCCAACCACTGGCCTATCCATCTGGTCTGTCAAGAGTCACTTTCATCTCATCAGTCCACAAAAACTTTGAAAAATCTGTCTTCAGATATTTCTTGGCCCATTTTTGACGTTTCAAAACTTATGTGTCTTGTTCAGAGGTGGTCAGGTATCAGCCTTTCTTACATTGGCCATGTCTCTGAGAACTAAACACCTCGTACTTCTGGACACTACAGGTAGGTTGCAGTTGTGAAATATGGCAGCACTGGAGGATAATGGGTTACTGGTTGCTTCATGTTTGATTATTCTCAAATCTTTGGCAGTTAATTTGCGTCTTCTCTTCTCGACAAGTTTCTTGCGACCATTTTGACTATTCGCTACATAACATTAGATAGTTCTGTAATCACGCCCAATATCTTAGATATTCAAAGAGTGCTGCATCCCTGTAAAAGACTTAACAAGTTTTGACTTTTCAGAGTCAGTTAAATCAATTTTTTGGCCGTGTTGTGCTCGTTACTAAAAAATAGTAACTAGTTACAGTTACTCATTACTTCATTCAAAAAGTAACTGCGTTACTTTGTTGATTACTTACACCAAAAAGTAATGCGTTACTGTTAAAAGTAACTTTTTAGTTACTTTTTAAAAGGACCTTCTTTAATGTTCCCATTAATGCCCTTTTATGCGTTATGGTCTACACAAACACAAAACTGACTTTAACACAAAGTCATTTTTAAACACTATTTTATTGAAGTCAGACCAGTTTTAAAATTCTCTGGTAAAAATTTAAGTATTGACTATGCTTTTTTTACTCAAGTTAAAGTAAAGAAGTTTGGGCTCTGACACGTACTTAAGTACTTAACTTACGCTGGTAACTGGACATCACGTGATAATATTAGGGCCGTCAATCAAATAAAATAATTAATTGCACATTTCTATCTGTTCTAAATGTACTATATATCAGAGGTGGGAAGTAACGAATTACAAATACTTTGTTACTGTACTTAAGTAGATTTTAAGTATTTTGGTATCAGTACTTTACTCAACTATTTATTTTTTAAACAACTTTTTACATTTAATCATTAAAATTTTACACAAATATCTGTACTTTCTACCACAGATGTAGACTAGTTTACAAAGCTAAGAATCAGCAGGCAGAAAGCAACAAGAAGTAAAGCTAAAGTGGATGAGACAGAGGGAGTCAGTGAACAGAGAACAGAGACATTCCTGATCACCTGATCATCATCATCTTTTCTCTGCTTGTGTTCTATATGTGGATGTTCAGCCTGGACACATTCATTAGGTAACAACATTTTTAATTCGTTTTGTATTAATATTAGGCTGTCAAAATTCAAATTCTTTTAAACGACACAATTTTATTAACCACTGTCAATTTAGCCCACATTTCTGTTTTACTATTTTAAAAAAAATACAAATACATAAATTAATAACTTAATTTAAAAGAGGCGAAATTAAAACCTTCAGCAAAACATACATTTATCCACGACGGCATTTCTTTACTTGGATATAAAATAAATAAATAAACCGAAAACATTTGTTTTATTTATGCGGCAAGTCTCAAATCAAATGCCAAATCTGCCATGATTCACACAATTAACCCTCTGGGTGGTGTTTTGTGGGTTTTTTCACATAATAGCAAAATTAACTTAAATTACTGTCTTTTTTGATAGTACAGATAAGAAAACAATACATCATTTGACTCTGTAAAATGTCATTTTATATGTATACACTTATAATAACAACAAAAGGCTGTGCTTTGGTAAAATAAAGTAAACAGACAGGGGGCGCTCTATGTCATGTCATCTCCCTTCACAAACAAAAAAAACCCAAGCTGAATCTCAGTGAATATTTGCCTCACAGACATAAAATATCTGTATAGAAACCTCAAATTGTCTTTTACATAAACCACATTCACATCGAACCAAATATTCTCTGATAATGAAATCGGTATGATTATATAAATCAGTATTATTAATACCATAAATCAGTATGATTATGATAAAAGCTTCTTGACGACTTGAAGCAGTGCAGTTTCTCCGGTATCACCTCATTAACTGTCCGTGTGGAAACATAGCAAAGGTTCCGTTATTATATATAAAAAATGATTTACGTAATTTAAACCACCATAATTAATTTAAAATATTTACAAAACATTTTTGTCTTAATGCTCTATGTTGCATCCATATTTTTCTATGTCCATGTTGCTTAAAGTGTTAAAAACAGGAAGTATTAATATATGGTACATTTAGAACAGTTGGAAATGTGCGATTAAGTTGCAATAAATTTATGTTATGATGTGAGGTCCAGTTACCAGTGTGACACTAAAACAGGTATAAGTAATAACTACGTTTTACTTAAGTACATTTTAAAACCAAAACCTCTTTACTTTCACTTGAGTAAAAAAGTGTAGTTAGTACTTCAACTTTTACCCGAGTATTTTAAAACATTAGTATCTCTACTTCTACTTAAGTAAAGGCTGTGTGTACTTTTGCCACCTCTGCTGCTGGAACATGCACAGACATGATATAGACATCTATTGATATCACTGATGAAAAACCAGGGAACCACATACTGCAGATAGACACAAGAACATTATTTGTTTTAAAATATCACTGCCTAACAAACACATTTAAAAAATACAGAACCACACTGTAATAGCAGCCATGGAAGTGTTGAGCAAATGGCAAATATCGTGTGTAGAGATTGCACTCTTGTGGCAGACTTACGATACTGCAACAGCACAGTACATTTACAGCACATAATCATAGTTTTTATTTCAGGAGCTGATATGGCTGTACTAAATGAAAGAAGACGTGTAGTACTCATTAGTTACAATCCAGTAATTTATTTACGAGCCACCTTCTTCCTCCAAAATGGAGGAAATGGTCTCACAGGTTATAATAAACCCGAATATTGAGGTAAACAGAAGGTCATATTTACTAACTTTATGGATCTGCAATGAATAATTTCTCCACTGAAAAGTTCATGATTTATCTTCCCTATTTGGTGTATTTTAGCAATAAACTCAACCATTTTAAAGAGATTTAAAAATATTTCTCTTAATGGATGCATTTATTTAAAATGTTGAGCATATTTTTTAACAATAATGTTTTAACTACGTTTATGAAACCATGGTGATTGAGCAGAGTTTGTATAATTGTATAAGAAACAGCAATCTTAGGCACACAATGGATAAACAAAAGCAGAAAGAAGCCCCTGAAACCAATTTGCAAAAACAATAATTCCTTTATTCAAAAGTTGTGCAATGTGACCATTGCAGTTTTTCCACAATAAACATCTAACATTTTAGTGTTCTACATTTGCAAAAAATAAAATAAATAAATAAAAACAACGACAAAGATCATGAACTTTTTATATATTGCAACAGAGACAATTGGTCAATTAACAATAGAAATGTATTACCTTTTGGGGAATAAATCACTGCAATGGCCAGAATTATTAATTGCATTTTTTAATAGCAAGGAACAGAAAAAAAAACACCAGAATGAGCAATTATTTGACAAAACTCAAAGAAAGTTTGACTGACATACTGTGTGTATATATTAATGTGACGTCGGCATCACATCCCACACATTCCAACAGGCTAACACTCCGATCACGGCAGCCAGGCAGGTGCTGAATGGACAGCGCCATTTCAGCACCCATATTGTGGAAAGCTGCGTCGCACATGGCAGGGGGGCAGAGCTACACAACAAGGCACGGCTGGAACCAAATGATAAGAGCGGCAAATCTTCACCCTCGTTGAGAAAACTGAAGAGTATGAAAGGAGCCACGAAGAAAGACAGATTGGAGAAGGTCTGGCTCCCGACTAACTCACAGATTCTCTCTTCCTCTTATTACAGGAAGCAGCGACAGCGTCTGCAGCAGTGCAAGCTACCACAGTGACCACGCCGGTGCATATCCTACTTCTTCGACCCTCTAGAGGCCTTTATGTGCTGAGGACACCGAGCACCCACCCACGGGTCATCCCGTGCAATCTAGCCAAAATGAAGACATGGGATGACCCGCAAATGTTTCTATACACGTTTAAGTGCATCGCAATACGCGAGGGATGGGCAAAACGTGGATGGGCGCAGCTCATAGCTCCCTACCTGACGGGGGATGCCCAACTGGCATACTACAGCCTTCCAAGAGAGGCAGCAGAAAATTACGATCTATTAAAAGAGGAAATCCTAGATAGATGGAGATTTTTGCAGAGAAATGCCGCAGCGGATTTCCACAAATGGGTTTATTTTTCCCAACAATGCTCCAAGGACCCAGATGGAAGATCTAATGCTTCCGAAGTCCATGAGAGGACACGAATACATCCTCATCATGGTGGACTACGCTACCCAGAAGCAGTCCCACTGAGAAAGGCCACAAGGGAGAACATCACCAAGGAGCTAATGCTCCTCTTTAACAGAGTGAGAATCCCGAAGGACCTACTTCCTGACCAAGGTACACCATTTGTCTTTAAGTTAATGGTGAATCTATGTCGGTTGTTGCAGGTAAAACAGGTCAGGACATCGGATCAAACGGGTTAATAAAACAGGTTTAGGACCACCTGCACACGGGCTCGTGGAGCGTTTCAACTAGTCCCTGAAGCGAATGCTCCAGTGGGTGATCCACGAGGAGGGGAGAAACTGGGGCCTTCTGCTCCTATACGTGTTATTCGCGGTAAGGGAGACTACACAAGCATCAACAGGATTTAAACTGTTTGAGCTCCTGTTTGGTAGGAGACCTTGGGGACTATTGGACATGGCGAAGAAAGCATGGGAGGAACAGCCCTCACCATACCGATCACTGGTTGAGTACGTCCAAGAGATGCAGGAGCACATACAGAAGGTAGCGCTGATTGTAAGGGAACATATGGAAGAGGCGAAGACAAAGCAACAAAGGGCATACAACCGACCAGCACAACCAATGGAATTTAACTTGGGAGATCGAGTCCTTCTGCTAGTCCCTAAGCTTGACCTGTAAATTCCTAACCTGCTGGCAAGAAATAGCCCAGTGAACTACCACGTGCAACAGCCGGGTAAGAGGTGGGGGAAACATTAAAAAAAAATTAGGGGTCGCCACAGCGGATCATCTGTCTCCATACCACCCTGTCCTCTACATCTGCCTCTTTCACACCAACTACCTGCATGTCTTCCCTCACCACAGCCATGAACCTCCTCCTTGGCCTCTTTTCCTCCTACCTGGTGGCTCCATCCTCAGCATTCTTCTTCCAATATAACTCATATCCCTCCACTGCACATGTCCAAACCATCTCAATCTCGCCTCCCTCGCCTTGTCACCAAAACATCCTACATGTGCTGTCCCTCTAATAAACTCATTGCTAAATATTATTAACTTATAAGTCAATTTGCTAAAAAATAAAAAAATAAATACATTTCAAAACCCACTTAAATTGTGTAATTTCTACACTTTAGGCAATATCTTTTCACCTTATGTTTTTTTGATGTTTTTTAGTGAGTTTAAACATCCTATCTTGATAGAGATTTTTGCAGAGAAATGCCGTAGCGGATTTTCACAAATGGGTTTATTATCCCAACAATGCTCCAAGGACCCAGATGGAAGATCTAATGCTTCCGAAGTCCGTGAGAGGACACGAATACATCCTCACCATGGTGGACTATGCTACCCAGAAGCAGTCCCACTGAGAAAGGCCACAAGGGAGAACATCACCAAGGAGCTAATGCTCCTCTTTAACAGAGTGAGAATCACCATACCGATCACTGGTTGAGTACGTCCAAGAGATGCAGGAGCACATACAGAAGGTAGCGCTGATTGTAAGGGAACATATGGAAGAGGTGCAGACAAAGCAACAAAGGGCATACAACCGACCAGCACAACCAATGGAATTTAACTTGGGAGATCGAGTCCTTCTGCTAGTCCCAAACTCGACCTGTAAATTCCTAACCTGCTGGCAAGAAATAGCCCAGTGAACTACCATGTGCAACAGCCGGGTAAGAGGGGGGGAAACATAAAAAAAAAATAAGGGGTCGCCACAGCGGATCATCCGTCTCCATACCACCCTGTCCTCTACATCTGCCTCTTTCACACCAACTACCTGCATGTCTTCCCTCACCACATCCATGAACCTCCTCCTTGGCCTTCCTCTTTTCCTCCTACCTGGTGGCTCCATCTTCAGCATTCTTCTTCCAATATAACTCATGTCCCTCCTCTGCACATGTCCAAACCATCTCAATCTCGCACCCTCACCTTGTCACCAAAACATCCTACATGTGCTGTCCCTCTAATAAACTCATTTCTAAATATGATTAACTTATTATAAGTCAATTTGCTTAAAAATAAAAAAATAAAAACATTTTAAAACCCTCTTAAATTGTGTAATTTCTACACTTAAGGCAATATCTTTTCACCTTACATCTTTTGATATTTTTTAGTGAGTTTAAACATGGAAAAATACCAGATCATTTACACATCAAAAAGTAGGAAGTTCAATTACCAAAAAAAAAAAAACAAAAAAACAAAACAAAAGTATTGCAATTTCATTTGCACTAATGACCTCCCCTTCATCTTCAACAGTTGCATCCCGGTACTGCTGGTACTCTGACACGGAGTCATTCATGTTGCTCTCAGCTTCAGTGAACTCCATCCCATCAATCCATTTGTTTCTTTTTAACCTCTTACTGTTCCTATTGCCTAAGCATAAAATAACAAAAAACACTTTTATGTGTTAAGCCATCAGAACCGAACGGAACTGAAAACCGTGGTTAAAAAAAAACGAGGTATGTATTGAACCATAGGCTAACTGTATTGTTGCATCCCTAATAATACAGGTACATAAATAATACTGTATACAATAACAAACTGTTCTGCTGCTTTGTTATCAGCACTTGCTGCTTCTCCATGATGAACCACACTATGAATACTGTGTCTTTCCTTAAACCTAAAAAAACACCCATGAGATGCACCAAAAGGCACTTTATCTTTGTTAAATTATTGCCTGATCAACATTATCACCCACTCGCTGTTTCTTTTTTATCCACAGAACAAGTAATTTTTCCATCTCGTTCATAGCATGTGGTATTTAACTTAACATTGTGCGAAATACTGGGCAAGGCGTTTGCTTCTTTAATTTTTTTCTTATTATTACAAATATTACATTTACATTTGCGGCATTTGGCGGACGCCCTTATCCAGAGCGACTTACAACTGAGCAGGGGTGGGTTTTTAGGGCTTTGCTCAAGGGCCCAGCAGTGTCAGCTTGGTGGTGGTGGGATTTGAACCTGTGATCTTCTGATCCAAAGCCCAATGCCTTAACCACTGAGCTACTCCCTGTAGTAGACTTAGGTAAATTATACGTAGCAACAAGATCTTTGATAAGCATACCATTTTCATACTTAGAGATAAATTCTCTTTGTTTTCATAGAAAATCACACGCCCGCTTGGCCTTTATCACTAGCTTTTTTTTTTACCCATATTTCTAGAGTATTTTCACAAATTTAAACAAAAATAAGACTTTACACTTTAAACAAAGTATAGTATATACAATATACACGCACTAAATTGTTATATTGACCGCTAAATAACACTATATTGTTCACAAACCGAAGTTTAAATTACGATGGATGTTCTCTCTGTAAAAGCTGAGGCGAGACTGGGAAGATCCTTTCCCTCGCTTCACGTAGGTCGGGGTAAAAAAAGGGTTGTTCAGCGGGCGCAAATCTCGGTTGAAAAACTGTTCGTTAAGCGGAAAGGTTGATAAGCGGGGTACCACTGTACAAGCAAAGTAAAATCATAAAATGGTGACATTAATGTCTTAGTCTTAAATTTGATGTAATCGTTAAGACCTATTTTAGACCACTAAGAATGAAATTTAAACTCATATCACATCAAAAACACACAAACGCTGTTAGCAACTGGCCTTAACCAAACTCCAAATAGATTTTTGCAAGCCAACTTCACAACAAATGAAAGAACAGTACCACCAAGAAAACCCAAAATAAAGTGGGAGCATTTCAACGAGTATTAGAGAGAGTTTTACACAGACTTAAAAAAATTCAGAAAAAGATCGGGTCAAAGTATTTAAGACCAAAAATGGCAAATACAGTGGAACCTCGACATACGAGTGTCCTAACATACGAGTTTTTTGAGATACGAGCGGTCACTCGGTCGATTTTTTGCTTTGATACGCGAGCAAAAACTTGAGATATGAGTTTAAGACGCTGCTAGATGCCGAATCAAAGCCAGAAAGCGAAGATTGTGACGAAAATGAAGATAGTGTTGCAGTAGAAGGAAAATGAGAGCTGTTTCTTTAAGGCTACTATCTCTGGGTTTCGAAGTCCAGAGTAAAATGCATTATGGGTAGTGTAGTGCCGGAAAGAAGTGTTCTGTATAAGACTAATTCAGTTTTTATTAAATGTTAGACTTGTTCGAAAGATCTAATGATTCACATCAAGAATGTAGAAATGTGGGTTGATATTTTACTCTAATCATACTGGAAATGAAAAGTTAATGTACTAGAGATTATTTCTGAAGTCAAATTTAGATTTGTTTATTTTCAGCTGTAGTTTTTGTTCCCTTTAAATGTTAAATGTTGCAGTCCCTATGTAATAATGTGGAAGTGTGAGATCACCTTTAGATGCAGAGGTGGAGCAGGAACAGGAGACATGAAGGTGGTTAAAGGTCATGATGGGCCTGATGATGCAGCTTCTGCAATCTCTGCTCAATAATCCCCTGCAGGCTGGTCATTATTGGCACTTAAAGGACACAGAGACCATTGTATAAGTGAAAACCATCAAAGACACATTGAAATAATAAAGTGGATAAATAACTTTTTTCTTCTGTCCCTGGTCTGCCCCCAAATCTGTACATGAAAATAGTATGAATTATAATAAAATGTTTTTGCCACCGAGTGTATGAAACCTTTGCAAAGAGACACTACACTACAAACAGAAGATAAGCAGTAAACACAGTGCATCATCTTTACTCCTCATTCAGTGTGTCAGCTCATACATTTTACTACAATTGCAGTATTTACTCACTGTGTGCCTTTTCCTTCAGATGTGCTCAGCTTTGTGGATCTGTGTAGAAACACAGGGCCAGAACCTGAGGACAGGAACAACAGATAAGATCAAACCTACATTTTTCCTAGATTTCAAATAATGCGTCAGACCTGACTGATCTCATCAGCACTGAACATGCTGCCTGTTTTTACATGGACAGGAAGAAACAGCAATCGTAGGCAGATAATGGACCATAGTTCTTCTGGATAAACACAAAAGGCAGAAAGAAGCCCCAGAAAGTACAAAAAAAAAAGTAGATGAACAATAGCTAAAAAAATTTTAAAAGGTTTGCAGTGTGAATACTGCAATTATTCACAAGAATTAAACCAACTGAGACCTGAACAGAACCCTGCAACAGAGCCAATTGGTCACCTCTTAACAATTAAGAAAAAATAAATTATTACCTTTTGGGATTAATTCAGTACAAAAAAAAAAGATTGTTGAAGTACATGTTTTATTGGGATTAAATAGACCAAGACCTTAGAAGAACCCGGAGCATCACTGAAATTGCTTAGGCCTGCTCCTCTTCTCCCTCCTCCTCAACCTCTCCTTCATCTTCAGCAGTTGCATCCTGGTACTGCTGGTACTCTGACACCAGGTCATTCATGTTGCTCTCAGCTTCAGTGAACTCCATCTCATCCACACCTTCACCCGTGTACCAGTGCAGGAAAGCTTTGCGTCTGAACATGGCTGTGAACTGCTCGGAGATGCGCTTGAACAGCTCCTGGATAGCAGTGCTGTTGCCGATGAAGGTGGAAGCCATTTTTAGGCCACGGGGTGGGATGTCGCACACAGCAGTCTTCACATTGTTGGGGATCCATTCGACAAAGTAGCTACTGTTCTTGTTCTGCATATTGAGTATCTGCTCATCCACCTCCTTCATGGACATGCGGCCACGATAAATGGTAGCCACCGTGAGGTAGCGGCCGTGACGTGGGTCACAAGCGGCCATCATGTTCTTGGCATCAAACATCTGCTGGGTTAATTCAGCCACGGTAAGGGCACGGTATTGCTGGCTACCCCTGCTGGTCAGTGGGGCAAAACCAGGAATAAAGAAGTGGAGACGAGGGAAAGGCACCATGTTGACAGCCAGCTTACGCAGGTCAGCATTGAGCTGCCCAGGGAACCGCAGACATGTTGTGATTCCACTCATGGTGGCACAGACCAAATGGTTGAGGTCACCGTATGTCGGTGTCGTGAGCTTCAGGGTGCGGAAACAGATGTCGTACAGAGCTTCGTTGTCGATGCAAAATGTCTCATCTGTGTTTTCCACCAGCTGGTGAATTGACAGGGTGGCATTGTAAGGCTCCACCACTGTATCTGATACTTTGGGGGAGGGGACAATGCTGAAGGTGTTCATAATGCGGTCAGGGTACTCCTCTCGGATTTTGCTGATGAGCAGGGTGCCCATGCCTGACCCAGTACCCCCACCCAGGGAGTGAGTCAGCTGGAAACCCTGCAGGCAGTCGCAGTTCTCAGCCTCCTTACGCACCACATCCAATACAGAGTCCAACAACTCAGCACCTTCTGTGTAGTGGCCCTTGGCCCAGTTATTACCAGCACCACTTTTTCCTGTGGAGAAGAAGCAATGAATATTATACATACAGAGCTACAGGAAGCAGAGAACAGCTGGCAATTACAACAAGGACACAATCAGAATTAACCCAAATTTGACTCCAAAACAGATAAGACCGTATCAAATTTACTGGTTTGACTCTGTATGATAAGGAAAAAGAAAATGTATACTATTAGAATGTTATGCAATAGTTACCAAAAACAAAGTTGTCTGGCCTGAATATTTGTCCGTATGGTCCAGACCTCACAGAGTCCATGGTACCCGGCTCCAAATCCACCAGCACAGCACGGGGGACATATTTGCCACCTGAAAATATTACAATATTAATATACGTTTAATAAAGTACAACAAAAAAGTTTTAGAAGAATTTTAAAGCTAGGTATTACACTAGGTTACTATATTAAGGCTAGTTTAAAATTACAAAAAAAGTGGATAAATAAAAGAAACTACTCCAACAGGCTGCCAGTAGTGTGGTGCCACAATGACAATAATTCAAATCATTAAGCGCATGTCTGTTTCTGTAGTTTTGGAATGCCAGGCATTATTTGGGCTTTGATACAGTTCATGTCCTGTTTGAGTTTTAATGACCAAATCCTTTATGCTTCCCCGTTATTTTCTATGAGACAATAAACTGCTCATTACCCATCATTTTCAGGTTTATTGAGGAACAGGAGACCAAAGGAAAAGGAAAAGCACATGTTGAACCAATAGGCTGCCAGATTGTGTTATGGTATGTTTGTCTAAATGAAAAAAGATGAATTATATATATTATACATATATAATATCTGCAAGCAGTGATTAACAGGGTTTAGGCAACTGAGGTACTAAAGGTCATAAAGAAAAAGACATAAGGAACACGACCACCGAGTTTCGTGGTAATACGCCTCTGGTAACGTTGTCCAACAGGTGTTTGCCACATGTAATTAGCAGATGACCAATTACCAAATCCTTATAATGATTATAGCTGCAAGCAGCGATTAGCAGGGACGTCATACAGATAAAGACATTAGGAACATGACCACCGAGTTTCATACAGTTAAATAACAGTACGTAATTCGTTCAGTACAATATCAATAGAGAGTCAGCCTTTTATGCTTGAACACTAATATTAATAATAATAATCTAAGCAGTTGTAAGAGTGATTCTATCCAACTACCACCAATAAACATATATCTACAAAATAAAATGTTAAAAAGGTTGCACAAAACAACAACAACAACAACAAAAACTCACCAGTAGCTTCATTGTAGTAGACATTAATCCTTTCTAGTTGAAGATCACTGTCTCCATGGTAACTGCCTGTTGGGTCAATCCCATGCTCGTCACTAATTACTTCCCAGAACTAAGGGAACAAAATCAATTGTAAAAGAAGGGGGGAAAAGGTTAGCTTATTAATTTTGTCTCAAAAACTTGTCGCCAAACACACACAAAAAAAATGATTGGATGAATGAAAATCATAGGAGTCTGTCTGCCAAAGTCTCCAAAATCATTTTAATCGGCTGACGGAGGCGATGCGGACAGAAGTTTGTCTCTCAGCTATAATTACAGTTGAACATGTAGTTATTCATAAAACAGCAAGAGTGTAAAAATGTGGTGTTTGTAAATCAGACCGAGGAGAATGTTCATTTCTTACCTTGGCACCAATCTGGTTGCCACACTGTCCTGCTTGTAAATGAAGAATCTCCCTCATTGTTGTTCGTCCAAAAAAATATATACAAATCTGCTCTTAAGATACTTCACTTCGTTCTCTCCGGCGAAATTGATCCCGAACGTCACAAACACCGCTATTTACGCGGTCAGAAATCACCCAAGCGCTCCCATTGGTCGCCTTACGTCTTAGACCCGCCCCCCAACGATTTTAACGCTGGAGGCAAGACTATTTTAAGATACTACACTTCGTTCTCTCCGGCGAAATTGATCCCGAACGTCACAAACACCGCTATTTACGCGGTCAGAAATCACCCAAGCGCTCCCATTGGTCGCCTTACGTCGTAGACCCGCCCCCCAACGATGGTGGAGGCAAGACTATTGGCTGAAAGTGCGAATACTCCCTTCTGATTGGCTGGTTTCACACTAAAGTTTTGAAGGAATAAACATCTCCAAAGGAATCCTAAAAATATATTATTTGAATAATTATATTATTATTTTTTTTTTTTAAATGGCAATACAAGAATTCTTTTATGTTTTTTTTTTTTTTATAACGGAAATGTCTTTACATCTATTAAGACTGTTCCCACCACCCAAACCGTAAGTGTACGATTAGACGCGCAATACAAAGAAAAGTGCGGCTGGCTTAACCGCAGTGGTCAGTGTCCACAAACTGTGATTTTTTTCATGCACCATAGATAATGAATAATGCATAAATGGCATATTTACTAATAGCAGCTGGTACAGAGGGGATAGAAAATTGAAACCAATAAGAAAACACCTAGGATCCACAGCAGAGCTGGTAAAAGTACACACATCCTTCCCTTAAGCAGAAGTACAGATACTCATGTTTTAAAATTCTCTGGTAAAAGTTGAAGTAATGACTATGCTTTTACTTAAGTTAAAGTAAAGAAGTTTGGAAAGCGCACCCTCTCTTTTTTGTTGCTGTTATTATGAGTGTGTATTCATGTATTTATATTTTAAATAAAAATGGTTAAACACGCTCAATTGATCATTGAAACTAACAAAAGTTTGGACAGATTTAGTTTGAATCTCTGTTCAGGTGCAAATTCTGTCCTTTGCAATGAAGACCGGTCATGCATTTTATGGTGAACCAATGGGGTCAAAATTCTGTTGGCCTGTACAATGGTTAATCTTAACTGGCACCGTGTTTGTGTCAGTTAATCAAGTCAAGTCAAGTCAAGTCAAGTCAAGTCAAGTCAAGTCAAATTTATTTAAAGAGCACATTTAAAAAAACAGCTGTTGGCCAAAGCGCTGTACAGAATTTAAGCATATAACAAAATACAAATAAAAAAAATACAAAAGTCAACATAGGACAGGGCAACAGATATTACACTAAAGTTATGCCAGTGTGTTTACTTATAATCATACGCAACAGTAAATAAATAAGTTTTAAGAAGAGACTTAAAATCAGCGTATGCTGGCGCAGTTATTGTCATTGTGTTTTTATAATTATGGTGTAAGTTATTAGGTAGGGGTAGATGTTAATAGTTTAATGTTTGTCTTTTTAAACATGAACCTATAAAACTACATTATTATTATTATTATTATTATTATTATTATTATTATTATTTCTTCACATAGTTTGACTGAAAAATAATAATGAAATTTCAATTGTTCATGAGTTTTTAACAGTAGAACAGTATCCTGATGTTTTTATGTCTTCTACCTTCCCTGACTCAGTGTTTTTAATTTTCTATACAAAACTTTTTAATAAACATTATAATAATGAAGTGTATTTAATAGGTAATGGAGAGCAAAGGAAAACAGACAAACAATGTATGAATTTTGTTAAATCTTGCTTTTTATAACACTAAAAAAATCACCTCTAATGCAGTCTACAATTAGCAGAAAATCCATTTTAAATCTCGATTTGATTGATTTGTTTCAGCGACAGTTGGTAAAAGTTAAAAAGTGCACAAAAAAGGAGATAAACCAAAGTGGATTAAAAAAACAAACAACTTGCCTTTCGCTGGTACGGAGCTGGCCTTCTAGGAAGACACTATTTAAAAGCCTCGTCCTCCTTCTTTTTTATCATCAGAGCGCTGCTGCATTAGTGCAATGGTAAGTCCAAAAAAGAGCCTGTCCAGCTTGGACAGCTTGACAGGCATTGCGGAGAACAAGATTGTTAACTGTATCGATTTCCTTCCAGAGATCGGGTGATGGCCACCCTTTCTCCAGGTGTTGTCCCAAATCAAGTAGGAGTTCGGCCTGATACGCAGACAACAGCAAGGAGACGTTAAAAGCTTTTATAGAAGGAGCCGAGGCTTTATACAAAGACTGGTGAATGGACGTGGAGAAGCAATACATCTTACCTGTTATGACGGGCTTGGGTGGTGCGAGCAGCCCACCCTGAGATGGATTAAGGTGTATGGCGATGGAAGGCTCGATAACAGGGGGGTCACCCATGCCGAGACTTGCCATATACTTAACCTTGCTTTTTACCAAAGACATTGTCTCAAAGCAGCTTTACAGAATTTTAAGAGTTAAGGTGAATGTTGTGCATTAATCCCTGATGAGCAGCCGCCATGGCTGCTCTCAAGGTCTCTTCCTCATAACTCTATTAGATGTTATGAGGAAGAGACCTTGAGAGGAACCAGATTTAAAAGGGGAACCCATCCTCATTTGGGTGACATCAAGAGTGTGATTATAAATCTTTTAACAATACAGAACACTGGAGAGTGAGAACTAACATGAGCACTGGAATGTAAGATTATGAGTATTGTTCTTTCTACAGCCTTTTTCAGTCATTTGCAGTTACAAAACTAGGAGCTACTGAGCAACTCATAAAATAGCACAACATTTGCAACCATCACAGATCCAACACCAGCTTCTACATGCCAGAGCCTTCGAACACTCAAGGAGGTCCAGTGTCCAAAATCAACATGAGGTGGGATCCAATTGGCGCTGGTACGTCTCTTGATGGTTCGGGATGTTTGTGGGGTCGGCATCTACTTCTTTAAAGGTCCAGAATTTTCATGAGGTGGGACGTGACTGGGGCTTGTGAAACCTCAGGATGCCTCGGGATGGGTAGAGAAAGAGAAGCAGTGGAGAGGAATTAGCGTAGCTGCTGTTCATATTAACAAGCACAAGTTGATAATGTGCATTTGATAAGATGTTCTGGAGCACAAGGTTATGACATGTGATGTGTGTTATGTGTAGGTTTTGCTAAAAAGATCTTAATCCTTACTTAAAATGGAAGAGTGTATCTGAGCCCCGAACACTGTCAGAAAGACTATTCCAAAGTTTAGGAGCTAAATGTGAGAATGCTCTACCACCTATAATGGACTTTGCTATTCTAGGAATATCTCAGGGAGCGTGACAGATTGTAACGTGATGAGAACTACATACTGCAAATAGACACAAGAATGTTATTTGTTTTAAAATATCACTGCCTAACAAACATTTAGAAAATACAGAACCACACTGTTTAGAGATTGCACTCTTGTGGCAGACATACGATACTGCAACAGCACAGTGAATTTACAACACATAATCATAGTTTTTATTTCAGGAGGGTGAAAAAAATAAATATATAAATAAATAAATAAATATAACAACTGAAAATATGTCATATTGTAGGTTCTTCAAAGTAGCCACCTTTTGCTTTGATTACTGCTTTGCACATTCTTGGCATTCTCTTGATGAGCTTCAAGAGGTAGTCACCTGAAATGGTTTTCACTTCACAGGTGTGCCCTGTCGGGTTTAATAAGTGTGATTTCTTGCCTTATAAATGGCGTTGGGACCATCAGTTGTGTTGTGCAGAAGTCAGGTGGATACACAGCTGATAGTCCTACTGAATGTACTGTTAAAATTTGTATTATGGCAAGAAAAAAGCAGCTAAGTACAGAAAAACAAGTGGCCATCATTACTTTAAGAAATGAAGGTCAGTAAGTTCGAAAAATTGGGAAAACTTTGAAAGTGTCCCCAAGTGCAGTCACAAAAACCATCAAGCGCTACAAAGAAACTGGCTCACATGGGGACCGCCCCAGGAAAGGAAGATCAAGAGTCACCTCTGCTGCGGAGGATAAGTTCATCCGAGTCACCAGCTTCAGAAATCGCAGGTTAGCAGCAGTTCAGATTAGAGACCAGATCAATGGCACACAGAGTTCTAGCAGCAGACACATCTCTACAACAACTGTTAAGAGGAGACTGTGTAAATCAGGCCTTTATGGTAGAATTTCTGCTAGGAAACCACTGCTAAAGAAAGGCAACAAGCAGGAGAGACTTGTTTGGGCTAAAGAACACAAGGAATGGACATTGGACCAGTGGAAATCTGTGCTTTGATCTAATGAGTCCAAATTTGAGATCTTTGGTTCCAACCACCGTGTCTTTGTGCGATTCAGAAAAGGTAAACGGATGGACTCTACATGCCTGGTTCCCATCGTGAAGCATGGAGGAGGAGGTGTGATGGTATGTGCTTTGCTGGTGACACTGTTGGGATTTATTCAAAATTTAAGGCATACTGAACCAGCATGGCTACCACAGCGTCTTGCAGTGGCATGCTATTCCATCCGGTTTGCATTTAGTTGGACCACAATTTATTTTTCAACAGGACAATGACCCCAAACACACTGTGTAAGGGCTATTTGATCAAGAAGGAGAGTGATGGGGTGCTGCGCCAGATGACCTGGCCTCCACAGTCACCGGACCTGAACCCAATCGAGATGGTTTGGGGTGAGCTGGACCGCAGAGTGAGGGCAAAAGGGCCAACAAGTGCCAAGCATCTTTGGGAGCTCCTTCAAGACTGTTGGAAGATCATTTCTTCCAACAGCTCATCAAGCTCATCAAGAGAATGCCAAGAGTGTGCAGAGCAGTAATTAAAGCAAAAGGTGGCTACATTGAAGAAACTAGAATATGACATTTTCAGTTGTTTCACACTTTTATGTATATAATTCTACGTGTTAATTCATAGTTTTGATGCCTTCAGTGTGAATCTACAATTTTCATAGTCATGAAAATGAAGAAAACTCTTTGAATGAGGTGGTGTGTCCAAACTTTTGGTCTGTACTGTATGTATATATATATATATATATATATGTGTATATATATATATATTGGATGAAATGGTCTCACAGGTTATACTAAACCCCGATATTGAGATAAACAGGTCACTTAGGTATTTACTAACTGTATGGATCAGCAATTAATCATTTCTCCACTGAAATGATTCATCCTAATTTATCTTCCCTATTTGGTGTATTTTAGCAATAAACTCAACTTTTATTTCATGTTATGCGTTTGTGATTCATACAGTAAAGATGCAGAGAAAAACTTTATCCTGGTCATCTGAACAATCAGATCTTATAACACCAGTCACCTGGAACTGCTTTAAACAGCTATAAGAAAGTCTCCATTATGTACTCAACTATTTATTCTTACTGAATACTGTTTTAATATGGCATCCACCAAATCAAATGTCTATAGATAAGCAACTCTCCAGCTTACAAAGTGATGAGTTTATTGTCCACAGCCATTTCAGCAAAGGACCAGTTCAGCAAGGGACCTTGAATAAGCCCTTTGTCTGAAAATAAAAAGGAGGAAGTAGCCAAAGGGAGCAGCCTGGGTTAGTACTTTAGTTATCATTTATAAGAGATTTAAAAAGATTGTTCTTAAGGGACGCATTTATAAAATATGTTGTGCATGTTTCAACTAGGTTTATTTAACCATGGTGATTGAGCAGTTTGTATAACCAAAAAACAGATACTGATTTTTTTCAGGTAGGCAGGGACACACTAGCCTTTTTTGTTACATGACTGAAGGCTGTTTTCATAAAACATGCGGTGTCTGGTGTGTTCTTTGTAGATTTCCTTTACTGAATGTACTGCCAGCTTTTCAATGAAAATATGAATCTACAAGAACAGCAATAATAAGCACACAATGAACCACAGTTCTGGATAAAACACGGTGGCGAAGACACTTACCAGTCCTAATCCCAGTGTTTTCTGTCATGTAGCACTAGGGTTCAGGAGGAACTTAGTTTAATTTCATTGTGTATATAAAGCTATATAAAGGTTGAAATGACAAAAGCTTATTGACAAAAGCAGAAAGAAGCCACTGAAACCACTTAATTAATTTATTCAGAGTTTCCACAATAAACATCAACATTTGGGTTGTCTACATTTGCACAGGATAAAAAAAAAAAAAAAAGTAAGACTATGAATTTTTAAAATTGGTAATAAAATTACCCAACTCAAAAATCCAACTGACCAAACTGAACCTTATGGCAAAACATTGCAGAGACACTTGGTCAATTAACATTGTATAGTACAACATTATAGGGAAATGTATTACCTTTTTTGGGGAATAAATCACTGCAAGGGCAAGGATTATTATTTGCATGTTTTATTGCCATTGAACAGACTAAGCTTGCAAGTAACAGGAAAAAAACATTTACAGTATGAGAAACAGCTTGACAAACTCAAAGAAAGCTGTGAAAAACAAGTGACTGACAAGACATTCTTAAGCAAGCTCCTCTTCTCCCTCCTCCTCAAACTCTCCTTCATCTTCAGCAGTTGCATCCTGGTACTGCTGGTACTCTGACACCAGGTCATTCATGTTGCTCTCAGCTTCGGTGAACTCCATCTCATCCATACCTTCACCTGTGTACCAGTGCAGGAAAGCTTTGCGTCTGAACATGGCTGTGAACTGCTCGGAGATGCGCTTGAACAGCTCCTGGATAGCAGTGCTGTTGCCGATGAAGGTGGCAGCCATTTTGAGACCACGGGGTGGGATGTCGCACACAGCAGTCTTCACATTGTTGGGGATCCATTCGACAAAGTAGCTGCTGTTCTTGTTCTGCACATTGAGCATCTGCTCATCCACCTCCTTCATGGACATGCGGCCACGGAAAATGGCTGCTACCGTGAGGTAGCGGCCGTGACGTGGGTCACAAGCGGCCATCATGTTCTTGGCATCAAACATCTGCTGGGTTAATTCAGGGACAGAAAGGGCACGGTATTGCTGGCTACCCCTGCTGGTCAGTGGGGCAAAACCAGGCATAAAGAAGTGGAGACGAGGGAAAGGGACCATGTTGACAGCCAGCTTACGCAGGTCAGCATTGAGCTGCCCAGGGAACCGCAGACATGTTGTGACTCCACTCATGGTGGCAGAGACTAAATGGTTGAGGTCACCATAAGTTGGAGTCGTGAGCTTCAGGGTGCGGAAACAGATGTCGTACAGAGCTTCGTTGTC
>MU551645.1:1148060-1185029 GCA_024362625.1 Silurus asotus
CTGAAGGTGTTCATAATGCGGTCAGGGTACTCCTCTCGGATTTTGCTGATGAGCAGGGTGCCCATGCCTGACCCAGTACCCCCACCCAGGGAGTGAGTCAGCTGGAAACCCTGCAGGCAGTCGCAGCTCTCAGCCTCCTTACGCACCACATCCAATACAGAATCTACCAGCTCAGCACCTTCTGTGTAGTGGCCCTTGGCCCAGTTATTACCAGCACCACTCTGACCTGTGGAGAGGAAGCAATTATCATACATACAGAGCTACAGGAAGCAGCAGACAAATTTACAAGATAACCATCACAATAAACCAGGATGACAGTTACTGGCTTGGCCCTGTATAATGAGGGAAAAAAAAACAAATTAAAAACATTATGCAGTAATTACCAAAAACAAAGTTGTCTGGCCTGAATATTTGCCCGAATGGTCCAGACCTCACGGAGTCCATGGTGCCTGGCTCCAAATCCACCAGCACAGCACGGGGGACATATTTCCCACCTGAAAAGATTAAAATATATAGACATAACTTAAAAATCACAAAGAGAAATTATAAAAATGTTACAGCAGCCCGTTCACAGACAAAGTACAAGCAACAAGGTGAATAATAATATTAAGGCTAAATTACAATATAAAAGATCAAAGAAAAACCCCTAAACAAATTCAATGTGAAATATTAAATTAGATGAATAAAAACAATACACACGGGAACCACCGCAACATGCTGCAAGTCA
This sequence comes from Silurus asotus, assembly GCA_024362625.1. Lineage (NCBI taxonomy): Eukaryota > Metazoa > Chordata > Actinopteri > Siluriformes > Siluridae > Silurus > Silurus asotus. Next base: position 1,148,788 of record MU551645.1, read on the forward strand.
TGCTGCGCCATCTTGAGACGTATATTTATTAAAAAAAAAAAAAAAAAAAAAAAAAAAAAAAAAAAAAAGATGTCTAACCTGAAGCTTCATTGTAGTAGACATTGATTCTGTCCAGTTGAAGATCACTGTCGCCATGGTAACTGCCTGTAGTGTCAATCCCATGCTCGTCACTAATGACTTCCCAGAACTGAGAAGACAAAAACAATTGTAAAAAGCAAGAAAAATTTTTTTATCTTCCCCTCCTATTTAAAAAAAAAAAAAAACGAAAAAAAAAAACGTTGCGTCACCAAAGATTTCCACGAACAACTATACAAGACTGAATCCGCATACGCAGGCTGTTCGCCCAGTTTTATCGCACCAACCTAAAAATAAAAACCTTTTAGGCATATCTCTGGGCTTTGATTTAATTTGAAAAATGTAGTTATTAGGACAGCCAGAGTGTAAAAATGTGGCGTTTGTTAGCCAGACTGAGGAGAAATTTCTCCATTTGGAAGCGACCAGAAGCCGGCAGCCATGTTAAGAACAGGGCGTGGCATGTTTAGCCTTTAGCAGCTGCATTGTTTCGCCGTTAGTTCATTAATGTTAAGCTCTTATCCAACAAATTCATCATTTACTGACTACTAACCTTCACAATGACTGCTTACCACATGCGAGGATTAGTATTAAAATCGAACCAACCATTTATGTATATGAAAAAAAATTTAAAAGACGACATAAAAAAATGAAAGAAAAAGGGCGCGTAATAAGAGATACAAATCAGAAAATATACCGAGTCTTTTTAAATGAACGAGCCAAAATCTTTCCCCATGTCAGAGAAAACGCCCAGGGGCCTTCAGACAGCCTCGGAGACACGCCTCATCATTTACTGACTACTAAACTTCACAATGACTGCTTACCACATGCGAGGATTAGTATTAAAATCGAACCAACCATTTATATATATGAAAAAAAATTTAAAAGACGACATAAAAAAATGAAAGAAAAAGGGCGCGTAATAAGAGATACAAATCAGAAAATATACCGAGTCTTTTTAAATGAACGAGCCAAAATCTTTCCCCATGTCAGAGAAAACGCCCAGGGGCCTTCAGACAGCCTCGGAGACACGCCTAAAAAATCTATACAAGTGTTAAAAAAAAAAGAAAAAGGCTTTCATTCTTACCTTGGCACCAATTTGGTTGCCGCACTGTCCTGCTTGCAAATGAACAATCTCCCTCATTTTGTACTCTGTCGAACAATCAAAAATCTTTGTCGAAATGAGTCCAAGCCTTCCTTCTGCCTTTCGATAATGCAGTGGTGACTTGCGAACTATGCGCTAGTTATGCAGTCTGGGATTGCACCCAAGCGCTTCCATTGGTCTCCACAAGACATGCACCCGCCCCTCCAGTGATCTAATTGGTGGAGCCTATTATTTTTAGACTATTGGCCGAAGGTGCATATACTCTTTTCTGATTGGCTGATTTTGTTGCTATACCTTTCAAAAATGTTTGCGTCATTATCCTACCTGCTTATACAGTTATAACGGTTCTTATTAGCGGCAAAAACAACATTTAGAGGAATGCTGTAGGCAAGGCGATCCACAGGGCTCACTGATTTTCTTCATGTATTTACAGTGGTGTACATTACAACATGATACTATTAGCATCAAAGTTAATGCATTTATCTGAATGGTCACTTTTATTGGGTTTATTGTTCTTCTTTTTGTTTCGGCTTCTCCCATTTGGGGTCGCCACAGCAGATAATCCGTCTCCAAACCCCCCCCTGTCCTCTACATCTGCCTCTTTCAACCCAATTACTTGCTTGTGATCTCTCAACATATCCATAAACCTCCTTCTTGGCCTTCCTCTTTTCCTCCTTCCTGGTGGCTCCATCCTTCAGCATTCTCCTACCGATATAACCCATGTCCCTCCTCTGCACATGTCCAAACCATCTCAATCTCGCCTCCCTCACCTAGTCTTCAAAACGTTTTACATGCGCTGTCCTTCTAAAAAAACTAATTTCTATTCCTGTCCATACTCATCACTTCCAATGAAAACCTCAACATCTTTAGCTCTGCTACCTCCAGCTCCACCTCCAGTCTTTTACTCAATGCCACTGTCACTAAACAATACATCATCGCAGGTCTCACCACAGTCCTATAACTTCCCTCCTATATTTCCCTTTCACTCTTGCAGATACTGTTCTATCACAAATCACTCCTGCCACTCATCTTCACCCACTCCTACTGACTTTCATTTCCCTTCTCTCCAGTGCATACCTCCACCTCTCCAGGCTCATCTTAACCTGCTCCCTACTCTCACCACAAATAAAATGTATTTATCATTATTATCATCCGCAAACATCATAGTCCATGGAAACTCCTGTCTGACCTTGTCTGTCAACCTGTCCCTCACCACTGCAAACAGGAAAGAGTTTAAAACCGATCTTTGATGCAGTCCAACTTCCACCTTGAACCAGTCTGTCATCCCAACTGCTCACTTCACTGCTGTCACACTGTTTTCATACATGTCCTGACCCACTCTCACATACTTCTCTGACACAACTGCAAACAATACCACAATTCTCTAAATCCACAAACACAACTCCATCTGTCATCTGGTCCGACCGACTTTCCACTCTTCATACTCTTAATCGCTGCTCTCATTTCCTCCTCACTAATCCTATCCACTTCCTGCTTCACCACTTCCACACCATCCAATCTTCTCTCTCTCTCATTTTCCTCGTTCATCTGCTGCTCAAAATACTCCTTCCATCTTCTCAACACACTCTCGTCACTAGTCAACACATTTCCATCTCCATCCTTTATTGCTCTAATTTGCAGAACATCCTTTCCAGCTCGGTCCCTCGGCCTGGCCAATTGGTATAAATCCTTTTCTCCTTCCGTTAGTTTCCAACTTCTTATACAGCTCCTCATATGCCTTTTCCTTGGCTTTTGCCACATCACTCCCAATTCATCCTGGCTTGGGACTGACACAGTAGTACAAACTGTATTTCTATACCTGAAATGCTAATGAGAAGCCTCTACTATAGACTGAACTAAAATACCTTAACAATTTTATCCCTCTTTCTCTTGGTAATCATGAATGCTCACTGGTAACCTGCCAATCTGCATTTCTGAGTTAAGTATGTGTTTTTGCTTGTCTTTGTGATGAATCTTAGAAACGTGTTTCCAAATTTGAACTACACACAAGCTTTCCTATGTTAATAGGATAAAGTACATGCTGTAATGCCAACCAGATAAATTGTTAAACTATACAAATAGTATTTTTGTAGAATATTAAATAAACTGACTGGACTACAGTCACAAATCTTCATGCACACAACACTGTTCACAAGACCATGACCTTCTGATAATTGTACAGCAAATAACAGTATTCATACATTAGAAACTACAATATTTATTTTACATTATACATTATATATTTTTACATTTACATTTGTTCTATGCAAAAACTATATTTCAAAGTTCCTTCTCCAGTGTTTCATTCCCCATTTTACATTTAGTTGGAAATCAACAAATACAAAAACTGGTTTATAATAATGGTTACTATTGCTCTTTACATATAATAGTCCATGTACTTATTTTAGTCACTTATGCATCCATCTACTAACACATTTTCCTGCTATCAATACATGTACGGAAAACCTCTCAGATCATGAGGAAATAAATTATTTAGGTTATATTTACCTCAATGAAATGGAAAACTAAATGTATTAATCATTACGCTCTTTCGAAAATCTAGAGTGATTTTATGTTCTAATACATTAATTTGGATTTGTTCATTTTTAGCTTTTGTTTTATCTTCCCTTTTATGTGGCAGTCCCTATGTAATGTCCCTGTGATGTGCAGTGAAATAACCCCACCTTCAGATGAGGAGGTGGAGCAGGAACAGAAGGCTATGATGAAGGTTAAATGTCATGATGGGCCTGATGATGCAGCTCCTGCAGGCTCTGCTCAGTGCTTTCTAGCAGGCTAGTAAATGTAACCACACAGTTTGTTTGCACTAAATGGACATAAAAGAACCATGGTGTAAAAGAAAAACATCAAAGACTTACTGAAACACAATGGAAATTAATGTCAGTGTATAATCACTACTCTTCAATCCTCTGCCCCCGGTGTGGCCCCCAAATCTATACCTGGAAATTGTGGGATTTATAATTAAATGTATATGAAACTTCAGCAAAAGACACTTTAACACTACAGACAGAAGGTTAGAAGTAAGCAAAGCGTATGATCATTACTACTCAATCAATGTGTCAGCTCATAAATTTCAGTACAATTCCATTACTTACTCACGTGTGTGGTATAAGAAACTGTGTGCATTTTTCTTTTGATGTCCTCAGCTTTGTTTGCTTTGTGTGATCTCATTGGCCAGAAGCTGAAGACAGAAACAGTAGGTAACACAAGATCAAACCTACATAAATGCATAAATACATTTGTCAGATTTCAACTGATGTAACAGATACAACTTTTAAACACCACACTGTGTATCATTCAATACCTAACAAAATTAATTCAAGTAAAACAGAACACCAACAATAGAGAATAAAAAAATGTGTGCACAGTGTGGTGAAACAAATAAAATCCATATTTATATTCTCTATGCAATCTTACCTTTATGTGACATGGAGGGAAATTGATAAGCATATCAATACTACAAGCAAAGTAGGAACAGAGCATTATACTGATTTTTAAACATTAGTTTAATTAATCTTTTTTACCACATTGGGAAAATGTTCTTTACAAAATAAAATTATGCAATAATTATACTGTGTCAAAAACATTATCTGTGCCTGCTCTGCACTTGGCACTATTTGATCAAGTGACATTCACAAATGCTCGATAGGAACAGAGCACATGGGCATGATTCAGCATGAAGTCAGTGTCACAGATTGTGCCCCACTTGCTATTATTGAACATCTCCACCCAGCTCTTGTTAAGCAGGAAGGGATCCACACACAACTAAGCATCAGCACTGCATCCCATACACTCACTATTGTCAAGTCAAAGAAAAGAAACAAGGACAGGGATATTTTTGTGTGAACTAATAGTCCCTTGCACATACCTTACTTTGTCAGAACCAAGAACAAACCTCTAGGGACATAAAATACATATTTCTGATCTTTAATGTAAAAAAGAAAATAATGGCTTGAAAAGGGGGTCATCCATCTATGTATGCAATTAAAGGGGAAACAAGCAAGTCAATATGGCATTATGCAATACTTATAATGGCCAGTTGTGTCATTTATTTCCCTTTCTTTGATAGTGATGAATTTGGTTGTGATTTTGGCTGCTCTGAGCTGATTTACTAGTGGTAAAAGATAGCTATACTTAATCGTGTTCTGGTCCAACCCTATGATAGTTCATACAGGGTCTGAACCACCTTTTTTCTGCCTGAAAAAATCAGCTAATACTCTTGACCCTTTGAGGGAAAAGCTCACAAGGGTATCCGTAATAGCTTGGTAGCAGGTAGGTGTGGTTTATCAGAGGCATGGTTCCAGGCATGAAGACCTTAAAGAATTCATGATATTATGTTGGAATTGTACTTTGTAGGGGGAGTCATGACTTTCAGTGGAGGAATGCTGTGAACATTTGCTATGTTGAGACATCTGGTTAGGCACTCTTGTGATCAGTAGCACATCTATCTTTCTTGGTCCAGGAGATTTAATGATTGTTTCCCAGCAATACAAAACTTGGATGCTATTGTCACAAGAATAAGATCCTCTTCCCATGAAATCTTTAGTAAAGGCTTGGGCGTAGGGAGTGGCAGAGGTTGGAAACTGGATTGATCTTTTTGACAATGGTTCTGTCACTGAACCATAGTTGATCAAATTGAAAATGATGAAAAATTGTGGTAAAACCATCTGAGTGCCTTATCTGAACAGGGATGGAAAATGCTTGAGCAGTTCACTACTTAGAAAGACTCATAAGTGATTTGTGTTGCCACCAAGTCAATTCTAAACCTTTTGCACCTTTGTGATTTTAAACTTGTGAACTTTGTATTGCATAATTTTAGCATGTCTGACATCATTGGAAGTTTTTGGTACAGGTAGAAGTTAACAAGGGAATCCAGAAACATATGTTCATAAAGACAAGTTCGGTAAGTAAAGTAAGATTCAGACCATGGGAATACATCACGTTACGAGATGGATTAATCCACCTGCTGCCTGCAACAAGAGTTCTGACCTCAAGAGGGAATTCACCAGCACATTTTCCTGAATCATAGACAGGCGTTGTTCTTCAATGTTCTTGCTTTTAAATTGATATTTGAAAAAGATATGAAAAAAATCACTTGATGAATTGGTTATAAGACAAAATGTGCTCTAACCTGTGTCCATACTACTGTTGCCTAGCTCAGTGCCTTGTCCATGAACAAATGAATGAGCCAAAAGGAATTGCTAAAATGCTTGTCTACGTATGGAATAGGTAAAGGTGTAGATGGCAAACAGTGCAGTTGTTGCAGCTTATCAGCAAACCTTTTTAACTCACTACATATCTGAATTAAAGATATGAAATACAAGAGGAGAGAGGGGCTAAGAGCATAGAGACATATGCAACATCAAATAAGATATATGCTTATATAAGATATATAAGTCCTGAACCAGAGCAAAAATGAAAAACTGATGAGCAAGTGTTCACAGTAGGACTTTGAGATGCTTATTGACATTTCAGGACATGTATAAGCTTAAATAAGATGAATGAATTAGCCTTTGGGAAGTTGTCCTAGAAATGATAAGTGGTTGGCAAAGAAGGCCACAAAGAACTCCAAATTATCTTCACCCGCAGTACATGGAATAAAGCATAGGGTTGAATGAAATTTTTTATATAAATATTTAATTTATGCATTATAGGAATTTGTCACCTAATCATCATCCCCTGCATCTGCAGCGCATGGGTGACACCCTGTCCTAAATACATCAAAGTGGGCTGTAAGATTCAGAGGTGGAAAGAGTACTAAAATATTCTATTCAAGTAAAAGTACTGTTACTTAAATGAAGCTTTACTTAAGTTTAAGTAAAGTTACCAGTCTAACAATCTACTCTATTAAAAGTAAAAAGTGGTTTATTTAAAATTTACTCAGGGGTGGAGTGAGGGTGTAGTTTAATAAGAACAATGGGATATAAATTCCAAACTAGTAGTTTTAACAAAAAAATAAAAAAATAACAAAACAAAAAACTGATACAGTCCATGACCTATGACATAATCTAATGTGTTACGCACTTTCGCAGAAAAAAAAATCTCCTTTTATTATGTCATTTATAATAACACCACAAATGCAGATTAAGAATTCAGCTCATACATTAAACAACTTTCGATTTGAGGGCATTTCGCTTCCATCTGGGTCTACATCACTTGTGTCTGTCTCGTCTGTTTTCTTTCTTGTGAGATTAGCACATTTGTTCTCATCCTTTCAATCATTCAGTGCCTTATTTATTTATTTATTTACTCAGTAATAGATATGATTTAAAATGTATTATTTTAAGTAAGTGCAATACTTTAAACTAAACATAATTAAAAGTAAAATTACAGATTTTAAAAACTTCTTTAGAAAATATAAGTACACAAAAAACTATTCAATTACAGTAAAGCGAATAAATGTAATTTGTTTCTCCCTCTGGTATAAATTGAGATCAACATTTTTTTCCTAATAGGTGTATTACCTGACTAAAATTCAGATCAAGAATATTCAATGTAATCTAATCAGAGTTTAAGTTACAAGCTAATGTTGATTTAAAAGACATTTGACTTTTTAGTGTTTTGATCAAAAAGTCATTAGCATTAGCATAAAACCCTTTATATATTATATATAAATATTATATATTTTATTTTGTATGCATTTTGGTTACAGAACCTTACACTTTAGATAAAGTGTTGTATATTGTGACATGTATGTTGGTGTTATGAATGTGTTCAGTACATGTAACATCAATATTTGAGAACATATGCTGACAAATCCTACCCTGAATTTATTTCCAGCTCATACATAACACACAGAAAGAGCATGTGTTTGTTTGATTTGTATTTTCAATAGAAGGACCTGGGGCAAGGTGGTCCCTTTCTAAATGTTACCCTCTATTTTAACCCAAGTGAATGTTTGACCATTTCCTGAGTTTTCCTGAATGACTCATGTCATGTAATATCATATAATGTCATGTCATTCTCCTCCTTATTGCTTTCAGTGTGAGAACAATGCAATAATTCGAGCCTTGTTTCTTCCCAGGCTGTCATGTCTCCTGAACAAGGAACCTCTCATCTCACTTTGTCCTTATACATTTCACCCTGCTGAGAGCAAAACATTGGCCATACTCCATTGCCCTGTTCTGCAGAAAGTTGCTTCATAAGCACTACTTTCAGGTAGCAGGTTGAAATTGCTGATTTGGTCTGACGCTAGAGTATAGTATGCCCAGTGGAGTTGGGGAACGCTGACTGACATGAGAACCTCCTGCTACCTAATTAAATTAAAAAAAGGCATGAAAATTACCAGTTGAATAATGTGTGAAGGAGTAGAACAAAAATGAACAGTGCATCGGAAGAGTGCTTGTTTAAAATCACTGCAAAATCAGAGAACTACATATATAGATTCTTTTAAACCCTTTAGATTTTTCCAACAATACATTTCTGTTTTTGTGATACTGATGCCAAAGACAAAATGGCTATTAAGGAGATGATAGACCATAAGTTAGTAATTAATACCAAGGCATTTGCTGTGTATATGTATATTCCGTGTCAAAGCTTCAGGTCAAATTTCATGTTAGCTGTCCTTTCCTATAGACTGATTCGACATGTTGGCAGTGTTCCAACAGTAACTCTGGGGGAATCATTAAGCCTGATCATTCAATATATATTTTCAATTCCAAAGCACTCACTGACCAACTTGTGTCACCACTAATAACCACACAGACAGTTTATTGAGCATTACAATCGACTTGGCATAATTACCACTCTGTGCATGAACACAGCCAAAGGAACACATTAGCACAAAAAAAGTGTGTTAATTCCTCTGTCACACAGGGAAGAATTTCTAATGTGACCCAGATATATGAAAGTGAAGTTATAAGTTTGGCCACATATTATATATGATAGTTTATGTCTAAATCTATGTGATGGATTTATTTCTTGAAATGGTAGGGGTTGCATTGAAATATGTCTGTTGTTTTAGTGCCTTTAACCTTAATTGAACCTAAAACGTATTATTTAGCAACTCGAAAGAATAATTTAGTAATGATGTTAACACTAATAAGAAAATGTATGAATGTTCTGACTTGCATCTCAAGAATGGAATCAGCACCAGACTTCCAAAACACAGTTGGCTTGCAAACATGGCTGCCACAAACACCACACCTAGGAACTCTGTCATGTTCAAGCTCATTCCGATACCACGCACCTGTACATTAAATTTCCCCTAACTTCACAACAGTCATCTATCGAGAGAATGGCAGTATTAAATTAATATATGGTACTGATGATACTCAGTGATTTATTATCAGTATACATAAAGTGTGATAGGTTTAGGTCTGGACCCACACATCGCTTTTGGAGGTTCAAGGAGTTACACGGTTTGTAGAACCAAAAACACCAGTATGAAGTGCTAAAAAAATTGCAAGAGAAAATAAGTGTCAAAGTCTCTTTGGGAGTCATTATGGAGAGTAGTGTTTACTCTGTTACCTGGTTACAGGGCTCAAGGAGAGGACACCGTGTTATGAATGTTGCTCACTTCTCTTCAGCTTACTTGTAAATGAGCAATTTGTAGTGACATAATAACTTAGATATTAATTTGTGTGTATACACATTAGTGATCTTTCACCTTATATTCAGGTCCAAACATGGTTCAGGCTAATATAATTATGAATGTTTATTAGATGGACCTGTGTTATTTTAAATTTTGTGTTTGTGTATGTGTGCTTCAATGGATTTGCAAAGGCAATAAAAGAAGCACAGTGTATTTGAGTTTATTCTTTAAAGAACATTTATGGCATTTGGCAGATGCCCAAAATCAAATTAACAATTATTTCACTTACACAACTAAGCAGTTAAGGGCTAAGTGCATTGCTCAAGGGCCTAGCAATGGCAACTTGCTGGTGCTGCGATTTTAACTTATGACCTTAGATGTCCAACATTTTCACCACAGAGCTACCACTTCCTAGAACATTAAATGACATAATTGTTTTTTAATTACTCTTGTGATTTAACATGAATATAATCTCCTATCTCACTCCTTAAAAACCCCTTCTTACACACTTACACTTCTAGATCTCTTTGCTGATAAAGTTCTGAAATCTTTATCTTCTCCCAGTCCAAGTCAATCTTCTTCCACTTAGTGTATCTTCCCAGTGGCCAAGTGCAGCACCCTGAAGTGTTCTTCACAACAGGCTTCATGCTATTCTTTCATGATAGCAATCAGTCGTAGCTTTTTCTTCAAAGATGATGGCTTCTGGTTCTGCTGTTTTCTTGTTTGTTTGTGTGACTGCCATGTAGTTCTACCCAAGAACTGTCTGCAAAGATGAGGGCTGCCTCTGTAATATCAAAGAAAAATCTCAGAGCAGTGAGTTGTATGAATGCTGATGGCTCATATACCACAGTGAGGAACAAACAAACAGATATCTGATGAAGAGTGATGTATAAGAGTGGAGGAAGGTCCGCACTGGTGGACTATATATTTTATGTAGGAAAAACAACCTGAAGGAGACTGTAGACTGTAAGGTGTTGGCAGGGGACAGTGTAGCTAGACAGCATCAAATGGTGGTCTGTAGGATGTTTTAGGAGGTAAAGAAGAAGAGAAGAGTGAGGAGTGAAAAGAGAATAATATAGTGGAAACTAAAAGAGGAGGACTGTAGTGTAAGATTCAGAGAAGAGGTCAGACAGGGGTTTGGTGGTGCTGGATGACTGGGCAACTACTGCAGAAGTAATAAGGGAGACAGCTAGGAATGTACTTGGTGTGACATCTGGAAATAGAAAGGAAGACAAATAGACGTAGTGGCAGCAGGTAAAGAGTTATGTTGCAAAAGCCAAGGAAAAGTCATATGAGGAGCTGTATGAGAAGTTGGACATAAAGGAAGGTGAAAAGGACTTGTAGCGATTGGCCAAGCAAAGTGAAGGATGTGCTGCAGGTTAGAGCATTAAAGGATGGAGATGGAAATGTGTTGACTAGTGAGGAGAGTGTGTTGAGAAGGTGGGGGGAGTATTTTGAGTAGCTGATGAACAAGGAAAATGAGAGAGAGAGTGAGAGGGTTGGATGGTGTGGAGATGGTGAAGCAGGAAGTGAATAAGATTAGTATCGAGGAAGTGAGAGCAGCGATTAAGAGGATGAAGAATGGAAAGCCGGTTGGACCAGATGACATACTAGTAGAAGTATGGAGATGTTTGGGAGAGATGGCAGTGGAGTTTTTAACAAGGTTGTTCAACAAGATTGTGGAAGGTGAGAGGATGCCTGAGGAATGGAGGAGGAGTGTGCTGGTACCGACAGTAAGTAAGTACAGGGGAATTAAATTGATCAGTCACAGTTATGGGATAGAGCAGTGACGGGCCATGCATTTGGTACCTGGACCTTCAGTGGGGACTAACCCAAATGAATCCACCTCTTAGTGCCAACACTATCACGTCGCAATTATAGAAACTATCAATACTATACAAAAACGCAATATAACAATGTGTGGCATTACAGAGAGAGGCATTTCGCATATAGCGGGTGAATACCATTTTTATTAAAGCAAGCTCCAAACCTCTACACTAGAACCGCAACTGTGCCACCTACATCATCTGCAGCAGTTCGGAATCAATATTTGGCATAGAAAAGTCTAACTCAGATGTTTTAATGTGTGCAGAGCATTACAGACGTGTTTTGCCAGTCAAACTTGGCTAACAGTTTCCCTCTGACCAACCAATCAGAGGACGGAAAAATGCTAGGCAAATTTTTTATCTGATTAGCTAATGAAACAGACCCATTGATTATAGAGACTAAGGTAAAAAGGCCAGAAGTACTGACTTTGAAGGCATTTGGCAGATAAGATTGACATGGCAGCACACAGACTAAAATCTGATTGGACAAAAAAAAAATAAATAAAAAAAATTCTAACATCCACATACACGTACTGGAAGCAGTGCAGCCAAGAGAAACGCTACGAAATAAAGAGAATAAACTTTTAGGAATAAGTTAATAAAATTTCATGGAACAAACATTAGAAATGTATGTTGGTCAGTGCTTTTGATAGTGTTTAGGCCAGCAGAGAAGGCTTTGCTGGCCCTGACCACCCACCACTGGGAAAGAGTATTGGAAGCCAGGCTGACAGAGGAGGTGACCATCTGTGAGCAACAGTATTGCTTAATGCTGAGGAAGAGCACAAGGGATGTTGATGGAGAATTATAGAAGTCAGTAGGAGTTGCATTGTGTGTGAGGGAAGACATGCAGGTAGTTGGTTTGAAAGACGCCAATGTAGAGTACAGGAGTGTATGGAGAAGGATGATCTGCTGTGGCGACCCCTAATGGGAGAAGCCGGAAGAAGGAGGAGGCTTGCCTTGGGTCAACCAACAAATAAGCTGAAGGTATACACTTCATTCTGATTGACATTGTGAGAACAACGTTTCACAGTTTTGTTACTGGTGACTGAGATTCGTTAATTAGGTACATTTTTATTAATATTTATTGCAAGATCATGGACTGGTGGAAAATATGAGTCACTGACTTACCTGTCATGTATGCTAAACAGGTCCCTGAATGTTGCAGTGCAACAGGTATAACTAATGATGCAAATAACAGACCTATAATACAAACTAAATAAAATGTGTGTACAATGAAATCAAACTGTAATTGGCCAGTTTGTCTCAAACAAAAAGCAGTTTACCAAACACTTTCAAGACATCAAGAGAAACAAAACATTTATTTCATTTATAAATGATCTTTAATGTCTGAAACGGAATCAACACATAAACCTACGACATACCCTCAAACTGGGTTTTGTTCGTTACCACACAAGGCCAAGCTGCTGCTTTCTCAGTCTAAACTTTATAAAAATAATATGAGATGTTCCACTGGTACTGGGGTGTAGTACAAACTGTTTACCAAAATAATCTTTTTTTTCTTTTCTGTAGCAGAGAAATCATTAAAAAGACATGCATGAGTGCCATGCAAGAGGATCAATAAAAATCCATTGAAGTCAACTTATTCCAATCCACTTATTTCCATCCCCGTGCTTTTTGTATTTTTGCTGAACACAAATTCTGCAAGTAAAGTTGGTATAATGCTTTCTTCTTGTTTTAGGAACATTGTGTGAACTCCAATTAACTGTCTCTCAATTAACTTGAGCAATTTGCTCACACTCATGAGTCTTCCTCCGGATCCAGGCCATGTTTCTCTAGGTAACGTCTACAGAAAAAGGGAAAGAAAAGAAAGACACCTAAATAATTCAATGGCTGAATCTCATTTACAAAATTCACATTTTACTTCCTCTTAGAAATTAATTAACAAGTAATTTCTTTACATATGAGGAACTTGCCCAAGATTCCAGCTCAGAATATATATACCTACATAATGCTCACTGGTAACCTGCCAAACTGCATTGCTGAGTTTAGCATAGTATATGCTGCTGCTTGTCTTGTTATGAATTGTTCAAACTTGTTCAAACAAACTGCATACACAAAGTTATTCTATGATGATTAGTTTAGTTTTTTTATATGAATAATTTAAAGTTACGAAATAGTTCTTTCCTAATATAAAGTGTTGAGATTTTACCTTCTTGCATAATCATACAAGGCTGCTTTTCTGTCCTGTAAAGACATGTGTCTGTCTGTTGGTGATTTTCCAAAAGCTTTGGCAGCTGACTGTAGATTAAACACAACAATGTTTTCATAATAAAAGAATAAAATGGTTCAACAAATAAACTTGCACAACATCATGGACAACATGACAAGCAGGTTCGGCAGGTAGCGGCCTCTCCAATTGCATGCAAAAGTATACTTTTATTCATAAGACAATCTGACTAGACTGTAATCAGCAATTGTAACCCGTGCACAAACCAATACATACAGAATGTTTTTTTCGGGGTTGGGGTTAGAGGTTTTTTTTTAACATTTATGAGATCAGTGAAAGATTCCCACCTTTAGATTAGGAGGTGGATCAGGAACAGAAGGCATGGCAGAGGGTAAAGGTTGTGATGGGCCTGATGATGCGGCTTCTGCAGGCTCTGTACGATACTGCTCAGTGTTCTCCAGCAGGTTTGTAATTGTTGTATCCACACAGTTTGTTTGCACTAAAAAGACATAAGGGACCATGAAGTAAGAGAACACATAAGACTTAATGAAACACACAACCAAAAATGATGCAAGTGCAACAGTATAAACAATAGGTTAGGGAACCATAGAAGAATATGCAATTTTGGTTCAAATGTAACCAAAAGCAGCTACTTGATTACTGGGATCAAGAATACTAAAGGTGTCTTACACAGATCTTTGGTGATGACATTTAAAGGGACATCTGGTAGCACTTCCTTAACCTGATGTGCCATGCGGATCACTCTGGGATCTTCTGCCTCAGTGCTTGGGACCAAAAAACCCTGTGCCACGGTACGAGGTCTTGCTCCTAAGTCTATATGTGAAAATAGTATGATAAAAGGTTTTTACTATTGAGTGTATGAAACCTTTGCAGAACACCCCAGACAGAAGGTAAGCAGTAAACACATCATCTTTACTTGGCATTCAATGCTTCAGCTCATACATTTCAATACAATTGCAGCACTTACCCAGGTGTGTGGTATGGGAAACTGTGTGCCGTTTTCTTTTGATGTGCTCAGCTTTGTCTGCTTTGGTGATCTGTGTTGAGACAACACCGATCTCTGTGGCCAGAAGCTAAAAACGAGAACAATAGATATCACAAGGTCAAACCTTCATAGATGGTCCCGTTTGTCCAAGACTGTGTTTGATGTATCAGATCTAACTGTTTGAACAAAACACAGTGTTTAGTTTAATAACTGCTGAAAATCCTGGTTACACTGAATGTCGGCCGAGTGAACCACAGCATTAAAGGTTCATCATTAGAGAAGCAATAAGCAGTGATTACCATACATGCATGTATTTATTCCTTTTACACTTGTATTTATAAGTATGAAAACAAAAACAAGAAGGTACCTCTTGGACTCTGTTGGCAAATTCTTGATGTGATTCTTCGTCCTGTCTTTGCACTGTTGGCAGCCACCTGATAAAGTTATAATGGAAAGAGAATGATAAAAATCTCTCGTTAACCAATTATTTTTACAAAATAAAATTGACTACAGTCAATTAACGTAATAATTCATTACTAATTGATTGATTTAAAAATTATTTCGGACAGGTGAACTATTTGTACATAATAAAGATTGTATTAACTATTAATAATGCACGAATGCATCAGTTATTATTTGGTGAACTATAATCTACAGGCAGGGAATTAGATAAAAAACTTAAAAAAAAAAAAAATAAATAAAAAGTAGTAGGAAGGTAGTAATATTTAGTACCTTACTTGATACACTGTAAACGGGACAAAAAACGTCCACAGCAATTCGTTCAGCCACGAGCATTCTGGTACATTCTGAAAGGAGGAAAAAAGCCACCAAGTGCTTTTATGAATTCAGAACAGCTGGAGGTGACATCCATTCAACTGAACAAGGAAAATATATTCATAATGATCTAGGGATGTTGCCCCCTAGAATTCCATTGCCAGCTGTCTCTGATTTAAACATGACCTCCAAACGGACACAGTGCGAGAGGTTAAATAAAAAGCAGCATTTTTTTTATATTAAACAGCAAATCAAAATAACACTTATGCTGGCTAATGTATACCAGCTACTCTAATGACATTCACCCAAATCATTAAATAATATCACCATATGTATAAGCTACTATAAATAACATTATAACAAGCCAGTCACTTAGACCAACAGTCTTACATGTTATAGGAAATTGTTTCTGACCCAATATATTAATTCTTTCTTTGTTTTGCCACACAAAGGACATTTAAAAAAAGTTGTCCACAGGACATTTTACAGTTGGACTTGGAAACCAACAGTTTTCTCTGACAGTCAAACTATAGTGGATGTGGTTTTGTATTTCTCATTCCTAAAATACCTCAAATATAAATCATGGGTCCTCGGAGTCATAATCCGGCATGAAATATTCTTCTATATTACCGTGTCATCTTTTATACCTAAAACTAGATTTTAAAGAATTTTGAAAGGCTTTTGTCAAGACATAACTAATTAACAGATAAAACATTTAAAGAAATAATGCTTTTGTTTTATTTATTTATTATCTAGCCTACATCTTTACACAGAATTTTGGAGTTCATCTGTGGTTAATAAACAAATCCCCTGCATAGAAGTGACAAAAAAAAGGGTGCATAATAATAATAATCAGGGTGAAACCTCATCATTCAATAATTTTAACATTCCATTTTGATATTGAAAGGTGTGAAACCAGTCATTTTATTTGTATGGAACCTTGCAAATTCTATTTAATTATTTTACTGCAATTCTGTATTTCTGGTACTTTCACTCAATAAAAAATTTGAATAACTTTCCTCTATATTGTGTTGGTAGTGTGCAATACATGAAAAACCAGTAGGTGACAGTTAAAAAATCATATAATAATTACCACAGCTATGAAGGGCCTCCTCACCCTTAGCGCTACTGGTTGTACAGCGTCTACCACAGAGAAAGGCCAGGAGCTAGGAAAACCGAGAGGGAGAGAAACTGAGTTATTTATTTAAAGATTAGTCAAACTACTTCTGTTACTAATATTAATAATAACAACAGGGTCTAAACTTATGGTGCATTTATTTTAAAAGCCAGTCGAAAGTGGAAATATTTGACATATTTTGTGCTCACAAAGACTGTAATGAGCAAATACATATTACTGTCCTGTCACAGCTTCACACTGGGCGAATAATCGGCTTTTAGACAGGCAGCTTCCAGGAAGCTTATTCAGAACCTGGCAAACATCCCAGGACAGCTCTGCTTCTAATCACCTAAGCACTTGCACCATGCACCTTACCTAAGCACAAAAAGACTTTTGCCCTATTCCAACTTTATTCATTCTGGGATTTCACTTTCACATCAAAAATGATAAACAACCTGACACAGTCTGGAAATCAACAATAACACCGAGTTGGCATAAAAAGAAAAATTAAAGGGTGCCATAGCAGCACTTATAGTGTTCTCTACATGAAGTATGCATCGTGAGCTAACCTGAACTTGAGCAGACCAGCACGCCCATTTGTTGTGTCTTCTTCTGGGAATAGCAGTAAGGGCAGAGATTCAGGAACAGCACAATACCCACGCAGGGTCTGTGCCAGCTCAGCTCTGCTGCCAGTTACAGTGCCCAGTTCCATGAAGCCCCGTGCCCAGCACACAAACCCTGAAGGGCCCTCCAACAATGGCTGGAAAGACCGAAACAGGAGATTGAAAAGAAGTCAAATTCAGCCATTAGTTGGCATACATCGAGAAGTTATTGCATAACCACACCATTATCTAATAAACTAGACCATGTGATACAACTGAATGTGCAGAGTTCCCCAAATTTTCTTTCTTCCTTTTTTTTTCTCTTCCTGTAGACTTACTGCTAAATGCTTAACTAAACAAAAATCAGCTAACTGGCACTCCTGCCTAATTCATAATGTAATAAACGTGAATAAAGATATAAAAAGAACATTTAAGCAAATGAATACTGAACAATCAACATTGCAAAGTTGTACTTCATAATGGTGTAGACTATTGCCTAATTTTTTTTGTCCTCCAGCTTATATGTTAACTATGACGAACAAGTTGTTATTCAGCTCCAAATGTATAAAAAATAAATCAAGTGCACACTAGTATGCTGTTTTCTTTTTGTTTATCTAACCCTGAGCTAATTAAACAGCCAAAAAAGATAAATACAGTGGTACCTTGACATACGAGTTTAATTCGCTCCGTAACCTTGCTCGTATGTCAAATTGCTCGTATTTCAAAGCAAATTTTCCCATTTAAATTGATTAAAATGCCATTAATCCGTTCCAGACCCCCAAATGCCACCACAGTCGTGTTTGTTACGTGTTTTTGTATAAGAAAAATGTATTTATAAATGACAAATATTGTATAAAAACAGAATAAAAGAGTATGTAAAGATATAATAAGGTTTTATTCAGTGTATTTTTCTTGGATATGAGACGACTTGAGCTAACGAAAACACCGGTGGGGTGTGTGTGTGTGTGTGTGTAGAGGGGGTGGTAGAGGCGATAAGCGGAGGGAAAACTCGTTTTTTTTTTAATATCACTCCTGCACACTACGTATCCCTAAACTTGAAAATTTTTACTTTTTCTTGTTTGCTTATCTTAATTTACTTCACAACATTAAGAGCTCGTATCTCAAGTTTTTGCTCGCGTATCAAAACAAAAAATCGACAGAGTGACCGCTCGTATCTCAAAAAACTTGTATGTCGAGGTACCACTGTATATTAGAAATAAGCTCTATATTCATATACCCACAAAACCACCTAGTAAGTAAATTTATTTTATTTTTTTTAAAGCAACGGTTGAAGACCTACCTCTTCCTAAAACACTTAAATTAGCACTTTATTTATTGCTAGAAACTCAAAGCACTTTATACATCACTCTGGAAAAGGGCGTCTGCTAAATGCAGCTAATATAAATGTAATTTTATGGTTAAAATTAATTAAAAGATCGGATTTCTTTTCAAAAACAGTATTTGCCTATAGAGTGCAGTTTTGGATTGGGTTTCACAGTGTTAGCAAAAGGCAGATAGTGGCCTTACAAAAAAGTATCAGTATGCATTACAAATAGTTCATAGTGAATAACAGACTCTTCCATTTTTGTCCTTACAACTGAATTACACATCCCTCATGCTTTCAGCTATTGTGTATCAGTAAACCCAAACAGATTTGAATGTTTAAAGCTCATGTGGTACGTGTTTCGGGAATTGATTACATTTTCTTATTTCAAACAACTTGCTTTTAGTTATTAACTATTTGTTGTATTTTACAGTAGTATAGAAAATATTGGGTGTAAAACAATACAAGACAACAGCAAACAAAACTGTATTTTGTCACCACTCTAGATGTAACTGAAAATATACCGAGGAGACTCACAGTGTGGCAGGAGGTAAGGAGGTTAATAATGTTGTGGTCGAACTGAGTAATGTGATTGCTGACATACAACTTGACATTTTTGTCCCTCAAGCGCAGGTTGTTCTGTTTTACATACAGGCCCAACACAGAGCACATGACTCGTACTATAAATCTGAAACAGAAGAAAAGACAAAAGGGCCATTAATAACATCATAAAACTATGCCAATGAAAGTCACAAAATCAAGAAAACACTACACTTTAAAGAGACACAGAGTAACAAAAGTGTCCAGTCGGTTAGATGATCACCAATCTACATTATTATAAACCCATAAACATGAGCTTATGTACAAAAGCTTATTGATTGATGAGAACATTTTTACTGTTAAACAACTTATTAGTATCCATTTCAAGCATAATCGGACGAAATTATACTAGAGCATGTGTAATATAACATGCATCTAAAGGAACGTGTTACATAGCATATGTGCAGTTAAGATCTATGATAAAAACTTCAGTCCCATTTATAACCATAGCTTAGTAACACAAACTGACTGCATTACAGAAGAGCTTAAAATATCTGCTTTATAAATAAGTAGAGTTCCTGAGAACTGGCAGAGAACTGTGGAGGTCAGTTTCCAAATTTGTCTGCGCGCATATATATATATATATATAAAATATATAGAAAAAAATATATTTTCTACTCTGGCAGCTCAGTGAGCAACTAAATAAATAAAAAAGTATATATATATATATATATATATAGTAATACTTTGAGAGCCAAACAGAGAAAATGCTGGCCACGTGGACATAAACAATTAATGAAATAGAAATTGTAAAGTTACATATTACAATTCTTATCACCGCAATCAGGGACGGAACAACTTTAAAACCCCTAAAACACTTATTTCTGTTACACCTTAATAACCGTTTGTGCTACTTACCGCCTTACAAAACTGTCCGGAAGTGCACAGCTCACTAGGAATATATGGACACCTATAAATATACGTAGTAACATTAAGCAAAGGCCAACCGGGGAGTACAGCAGCAGCAGTAGCAGGATCAGACCATCGCTTGGCAACCTGCAAAAGAAAATTTGTCATAAATACAACATTAAAATAAGAATCATAAAACTGCTGTGTAACTTTCCTAACCTACAGAATTCATGGAGGAAAATCTTTCCACTGACATTTAATGTGATCATTCATGTGAAGAGGAGACAATGAGGCATGCATCAAGAATTCACAAACATAAATATGGATTATGCTCAATCATTTAACTTTAGCAATACTTTTATTAGGTATATTACATTAGAAATGTAGAGACCTATAGGCCTGGAATTGGGGTGAAGGTTTACACGAATTCTACATCTTTGTCGCTTCTGAGATCATTTTAAAGTGGTTGACTTTCATGCAAAAGAGTTCAGACCTGAAACACATGTAGTTTTCAGAACTATTTATACACACATGGGAGAAAGAGTCCACATTTGACTATGGTGAGGGTTTTTCCCGCACACTGCCTCACAAAGTATATATATTATAAAAGATTCAAATAAAGTATTTCAATACGAATGAACACATTCTCCTTTCCATGACTATGGATTTGATTCGTATGTTGTTACACACGGGTTACTGAGCTGTTATAGAGTTATGGCAAGTACATGCCATTTTACTTTGACAAAACTGTATAGTAATAACGTTGTCAATACATTTAAGGCAATAGCAACATTTTTATCTGCTGAAGCTAAAGACATCATGTCTGAAACCACCTCAGATTAAAAAAACCTTTAAAAGCTCCATAACTTCGCTAGCTAATTTTTGCTAGCTGCGTAGACGACGACTACGACTGTTTTTCGTATTATTCTGCTTATTATAATAATCAAATTGTTTATTTACAACACAGTGATATTAACTCTCTATAGTGACTCATGACGACCTGTATCATTTGACAGATATCCGCTTACTCTCGTTATTTAGGTTACCTTGACTTTAGTTAGCAAGTCAGCTAATTAACATAGTCAGCTAATTTAAAGCTAGCTCTGAGGTCTAGTCATTGTCCAACATGGGTATGTTTTCCAGTACAATTCATCAGGTTTGCTAACGGACACCATAAAACAAGTGTGTTTTTATAACCATATATCAATTTAACTGATTATTGTATTGCAACATCGAAACTACAGTACATCAACCCTCTTAGCTAGCGTTAGCTTATATTTCTACGTATTAGCTAACCTTGGCTAAATAGCTCCTCGGCTAATCTAGCTAATATCTTAACCTAGCATTAATATTAAATGTGAATCTTACCGCTGAAAGTCAAACATCTGCTCTATCCCCCGCATTTCCATTATTACAGGTTTCTATTCGCTTCTGTCAGTAGCGAACAGCTGCCTTGCTGCATACTAGTCTTCAACTAGTTACAAACTTATTAAATTTAAAACACTAGCTTATATTATTTATCTGAAATTCCCCCGTCGCCATGTTGAAGTCCCGATATTTGTTGAAGGGGGGGGGGGGGTGTTTTGGGCGCTCACGATATAGCTTCCCCCTTGTACACTGACACAGGATCAGCCCTGCGTAACCCGCTCTAGTTAAATCACGACAGTCGAAACTTTGAAATGATTTCAGATCAGCTTTAAACGCCTATTTCTGTTCTGCCGTTAGTCTGCGGAAGAAGAGCTCAGGCTGTGTTTTGCATGTCTTTTTTTTTTTTTAGAAACACTGACATCTAGCGGTGTGGCGTGTGATAAGGACACGACCTTGTATACGGTGGTGTGAAGTGTTTGCCTCTTCCTGATTTCTTATTTTTGCATGTTTGTCACACTTTAATGTTTCAGATCATCAAACTAATTTTAGTATTAGTAGATAACACAAGTGAACACATCATGCGGTTTTTAAATGAAGGTTTTTATTATTGAGGGAAACACAATACAAAATTACATGGCGCCCTTTTAAGGTCATGCCACAGCATCTCAATAGGATTCAGGTCATGACTTTGATTAGGCCACTCCAAAGTCTTCATTTTGGTTTTCTTCAGCCATTCAGAGTGGACTTGTTGGTGTGTTTTGGATCATTGTTCTGCTGAAGAACCCAAGTTCGTTTCAGCTTGAGGTTGCAAACAGATGGCTGGACATTCTCCTTCGGGATCTTTTGGTAAACAGCAGAATTCATGGTTCACAGCAAGTCTTTCAGGTCCTAAAGCAGCAAAACAGCTCCAGACCATCAACCTTACACCACCATATTTTACTTTTGGTATGATGTTTTTTTTTCTTAAATGCGGTATGCCAGACGTAATGGGATACACCTTCCAAAAAACATTTGTGTCGTCAGTATTTTCCCAAAAGTCTTGGGGATCATCAAGATGTTTTCTGGCAAAACTGAGGAGCCTTTATTTTCTTTTTTGCTCTGCAGTGGTTTTCGTCTTAGAACTCTGCCATGCAGACCAATTTTGCCCAGTTTCTTTCTTATGGTGGAGTCATGAACACTGACCTTAACTAAGGCAAGTGAGGCCTGCAGTTCTTTAGATTTTCTTGTGGGATCTTTTGAGTCGCCGCTGAGCTTTCGGGGTAATTTTGGTCAACCAGCCACTCCTGGGAAGTTTCTCCACTGTTCCATGTTTTTGGCAATTGTGAATAATGGCTCCTACTGTGGTTTGCTGGAGTCAAAATCTTTAGAAATGGCTTTATAACCTTTTCCAGACTGATAGTTCTCAATTACTTTCTTTCTCATTTGGTTTTGAATTTCTTTGGCTCTTGGCACGCTGTCTAGCTTTTGAGGATCTTTTCTTCTACTTTGTCAGGCAGGTTCTATTTAAGAGATTTCTTGATTGCGAACAGGTGTGGCAGTAATCAGGCCTGGGTGTGGCTAGAGACATTTTATTTAGGTGTGATAAACCACAGTTTTAACAGGGGGGCAAACACTTTTTCCACACAGGGCCATGTAGTTTTGGATTTTGTTTTCCCTTAATAATAAAAACCTCCATTTAAAAACTGCATGTTTTGTTCACTTTTGTTATTATTTACTAATATTTTAATTAGTTTTGAAGTGTAACAAACATGCAAACAAATAAGAAATCAGGCCAACACCTTTTCACACCACTGTAGATGAGATTCAGACTGTTTATTGCCCCTTTATTTGTTTGCTTGTTTGTGTAATACTCAAACTAGTGTATTTACACAACAAAATAAATGTAAAAAAAAAAGTAGTATAACTTCAATAGTTTATTTATATCTAGTATCTTCTTCTTCTTTCGGCTGCTCTTATTAGGGATCGCCACAGCAGATCCCCCATACACTCCTGTACTCTACATCAGCATCTTTCAAACCAACTACCTGCATGTCTTCCCTCAACATATCCATAAACCTACTTCTTGGCCTTCCTCTTTTCCTCCTTCCTGGTGCCTCAGCATTCTCCTACTGATATTCCCCATGTCCCTCCTCTGCACATGTCCAAACCATCTAAATCTCTGCTCCTTCATCTTGTTTCCAAAACGTCCTACATGCACTGTCCCTCTAATAAACTTGCTTCTAATCCTGTCCATCTTTGTCACTACCAACAAAAAACCTCAACATCTTCAGTTCTGCTACCTCCAGCTCCACCTCCTGTCTTTAACTCAATGCCACTGTCTCTAAACCATACAACAGTCCTATAAACCTTTCACTCTTGCAGATACTCTTCTATCACAAATCACTGCTGTCACTCTTCTCCACCCACTCCACCCTGCCTGTACTCTTTTCTTCACTTCTCTAACACACTCTCCATTAAATTGCACTGATGACCCCAGCTACCTGAACTCCTCCACCTTCTCCACCTCTTTTCCCTGCAACCGCACCACTCCACTGCCCTCCCTCTCATTCAAACCCATGTGCTCTGTCTTACTCCTACTGCCTTTCATGCCCCTTCTCTCCAGCACGTACCTCCACCTCTTCAGGTTCTTCTCAACCTCCATACTCTCACCACAAATAACAATATAGTCCACAAACATCATAGAGACTGCTGTCTGATATTTATATTTATATTTAGTGTTATGATAGATAAGGTTCTTATGTTTTAAAGCAGAGGTGTGAAAAACCGCGATAGGCTATCTGATATTCTATTTTGTTTCTTTTCCTTCTTTTCTGACAAGAAAAACTGTTGCCACAATTTTTCTGGATCACTTTCTGCGTAAGAAAGAAATATTTTAAGACATTTCCAGATTTCCAGATAGATTAGTTTCCCTGCACTATAAAAAAATCTTTAGTTATAATCTTGAAGTATAACAGTTGTAGTAAAAAACAAAACAAAAACAAAACTACTATCACAGCATTAAAGCGAGCCTGCAAACAGTTTATGATAAAATTTCATATGTACCAAGAGTGTGACACAGAAAATACACTGAAATATTTGTAATAGTTTTACAATGGTAGTTTTAAACAATAACAGCTATAATGGGGTATGGAAACATTTTAGTTTTAGTGTAGGTTTTGACTACTATGTGTTTAACCATAGTCTTTGCAGACAGGAAGTTCTGCTGATACCCTCAGGACAGTTTCCTGAGTGTAAAACCTGATATATAAATATAAAGCTTATAATTAAAAATGATCAGAATAATGTTTTAGCTCCTAATATGAGCTACACTATAGATTTATAGGAGACAACATCAGGCCCAAGATTATTATTTTGCAGGCTATATGTTTTTGATGACTGGGGTTTAAATAACTATAATACATATATTTCTCTTTAGGAGGCCAATACAATAAACAGCGGGTAGAAAAATGGCCTAGTTGTCTTATTTGTACTTTAAATATTCAGCAAATTAATTTTAGTCAAGAAGTTCATTGACCGTTTTCACACAGCAGAGGGCAGAATGAGCTTTCTTTTAAGCATGGAATAAAAATCATGACAACACTGACTTTGCCTGTTTGTTATTTGTTACTAACAACAAATGCAAGAATATGAATTCTACACACAGAGCATGTTTCTTTTCTTTAAATAAAAATCTATAAATATAAATGAAATAAATCAATGTCTAAAATAGGTGACATGACACAGTGAGAAAACAGAAAAATACAAATACACAAAACACCGATACATGATACTGTCATAATTGTAGCTAGTACAGATGTGCATCATTCTTGATATAATTCCATTCAGGACTTTTTTAAAAATATGGTGCTGAATGTTGTAAAAGTAAAAAAAAAAAAAGTCTTTACTAACTTTTTACTTCCAAATTATAACACCCCCTCCCCTAACTAAAGTTCATCTATTTTCCTCTCACATTGATAAATAACTGTTGTGCTCGGTGCATTTGCCTCCAGCTGCATCGCCCCAATATGTCTCTGCAGCAAGAGATTAAATCTGCCCCATTCATTAGCCTAAGTGGATGAGCCTTCCTAATAGATGCTCCCCTTCCCCTCAATAATTGCTGTTGATTGGCGCAAATTAGGCCCTAGTTGCCAGACGAGTGATTCTCGACGACGATAATCCGATTCCCAACTCAAACTAATAGGATTTTAACTCCAGCTTGGCCTAATGTCCGTCTGTAAGGCCTGGCCGGCTCTGCTCCGGCCAGCAATGCTACTCTGGCCTTGTGTCTCACTGCACGCCTGTGGGACAGAGAAGCAGACCTGCTGAGTCTGTGCCTTTGGCTGAACATGCAGTTATTTGCACACTATACAACTGAACAGGAATCAGCAGGAGCTATTTTGTAGCAGATACAGGATATGCCTAGTGATACACAGGACCATAGGCTTGGAATATGGGAAGAAACTCTGATAGGAAATAGACATTAGAAACATATCCTTATGAATTTTATCTTGTCCTGTAATTGTGTAGTAACATTAATGGCAGTTCTAAAAGTTTATGAGACTGAGAATGATACATACAACATTAGAATTAGTTGTATTACCTTCTTATTTTTGTACTGCGTTTGGTGGGATCAAAACACTATGCATGTTTGTCATAAGCCACTACCCAAATTAGGACCCACACACATTTGATAGTATTTGTCATTGGGATGATAAGAGGAGATCGGATGCCTGCTTAGGCCTCGAGTCTAATGAAACTCCACTCCATTAGAGCTGAATCGGACAGATTGCCCTCCCAGAGAAATGAATTGAGTTTTTTGTATTTGTGAGATCATTCTCCCTCCATTAACTGCTCTTTATCCCGTCTCTTCATCACAGCCAAATCAGGTTAGACGGCCATGATTAGCTGGGGTGGCCTCCCTTTTTAAGCAGTAATTGGGTTTGGCGGCTCAGCTGATAGCGCCATTAAGACCAATAAAGGCTGGGCTTGGCTTGAAGAGTGAAACAGATTCTTGTGGAACAGATGGCAGGCACACATAAAGGGGTTGATTTAGAGCTGGCAAAAGAAAAGTTTGTGTAACTGAAGAACTTGGTGTACAACAGCATGCCTGGGAGACGGTGTTTCATGCACACTCGCAGCCTGCCTTTGTGTTGTCTGTCTTTTGGTTGATGTTAGAGATGTTACATGATTTTGCGTAATGCACCTTTTTGAAATAGTGTGGCAACACAGCCACATTTTCATAACAAAATATAAAAGGTTGATGGATAGAACCTGAATACGTGGATAAATGAAACATCTGTGAAACAAGATGTTCTGTGTATGGAACTGGAGAGGAATTTGCAATAATCTGGAATCTCTAGCACAAAAGAAATACAGAGTAGGGAAATGTTTGCTCTTACTTTGGACCTTGTATAAAGGATGCTCTACATGAAAAGATCTTCTCTTTTGTAACATGACTAACTCTGTTAATAATTTCAATGAAAAGAAACAGGGGATTTCTATTTAAAGCTGTTAGAACATAATTCATTGCAGGAACTCATTACATAGAAGTTCCACAACATGCAGTTATTGTATGAAAGAGTAATAGAATATTTGCTCAGTCTTGTTCAGGAAGCAGGGGGTGTGGTTGAGTAACAAGTCCATAATGATGATAAAACTAGCCTCACTTAAAGAAATGAGATATGAAATTAACAAGCTGCTGCATTCAGTAGATTGTGTGGTGTAAGAAAATAGGGTATTTAAAAAGAAAAGAAAAGAAACAAATAATTGAATTTACTTTGCTTTACAAAAATGGCTGTATTTAGATGTCTCAAATATCTCACCACACATTGACTGATAAACCTATTGGGGGTATTTGATATCTCAACAGGGTGTAATACTGGTGACTATCCATTTTGTAGATTTACATTTGCTGTCATGAATTAAGCCCTTTAATTGGATTTCTTGAAGTTTCTCCCTCATGGATGCTCTTGACTGCTAAGAAAAAAAAGAGAATAATTGTGTTTGTTTATAGATCTCTTTTATCCATTAAGTAATCACTGTATACATTGATATTAATTGTTATTCTAGTCTATGACACCTCTCATCAACCTAATGAATATTTTGTACCTCTTATGGGCCTGTGTTACTGCCCAGTTATATCATGTTTATCAATAGGTTCTTTTCCATGCAACTTTTTTCTTATGGTAATGTGTGGACTTGTCTTGTAAAAAAAGTTGCCAACAGAAGTGATGAGAGGAATGATAAGGAATCACACACACACACACACACACACACACACACACACACACACACACACACACACACACACACACACACAAACAATTGCTTATCTAAAGGGCTAAATGCTGTGTATAAATTGCATAATGGCTATGGAGAGCTGTATATCTTTCCTGAGCCTCATTAGGATGAAGGGGAGTGCTTATTTTATTTATTTAAAAGCATTTCACAATACTGCTTTTCCCGCTCGGACCTTCCCGGGGGGAAAAATAATGAGAGAGCACTTCAAATGAATTACTGTATACACAATCACTTTAATTATTCAGTTCTAGCTAGGCATTGGGTGTGACTGTTGGGAAATACCATGCATGCTGCCAGGTCTACCTGTTACAGTGATGCGATTAATGTAACAGTGAGATATGCACTTAAAACATTGGATGTCAACAGCTTTTTTGCAGTTTAGTGGGGGTATCAAGCTGTGTAGTTTGCAAAAAGGCCCCACGCAGATGTACTGCTCGCTTGTGTGGGAGCCCTGCACCCGAGCTGATCGTTTGAGGCTGAAGACAATAACAAGAAAAAAAAGATGCAGTTTAAATTAATTTAAAAAAGAATATAACAGTGTGAAAAAGGTTTAGTATTGGCTAGTGGCTAATACAGTTAGTTATCATTATTTTAAACAATTGTTAGCGAAATTGTTGTCTATGCTAGCAAAATTATTGTCTATAAAAAGGCTGGTGTTTTTTATTTTTGGTTTTATTTTGTAGGCAACAAATTGACTATAATGTATAATATATAAATAATATGACTATAATGAGATTATAAATTTTTTTTATAAAATTTTTTCTTCCATACTTTTTACCTAATTTTATTATGTATTATGGAAGAAAAATGTGCCATTCCCACATAAAATCACATACACATCACATTCAATCTATGCGTGATCTATACGTAACGATTTACAAGCTGAAAAGAACCGTATAGAGATTGAGTCCTTCCTCTAGTGAAGTGTGTTGTGGCCCTTTATGTCATCATGAAGCAGTATGAAAAATCCCTTGTATTAGGCGTATTCTTCCCCTAGTTGTGCAAAACACAATGTGCTATACAGCACCGAGAATTATAGTTTGACATGCATTTGCTCCAGCTGTGACCTTCCCTCTGTGACATTCTTATAAAAGAATTGAATTTGCACAGGCTCCGCGATGACTGAGGCTGCTCCTCCTATTTGCCTCCTTGTATATTGCTTTTATAAGAGACAATAGGGAGAGATATGAGAGAGAGAGAGAGAGAGAGAGAGAGAGAGAGAGAGTGTAAATGTGTGTGTGTGTGTGTGTGTGTGTGTGTGTGTGTGTGAGAGAGAGAGAGAGAGAGAGAGAGATGAGATGGAATGATGCCATAGATCTTCATAGCTCTGGCAGCAGCTGTCCATTTGAAAATGAATCACAAGATGCAAGAACCCATTATAGAGGACATTTACAACCGAGTGTATCACTGAAACTCTTTAATATATGTAAACAACAGCAACAATAATAATAAAGCGCAATGCTTTAGTTCGGTATGCCTAAATAAATGTGTACAAGTGTGTGCAGGCAGTTTTTTTTTCTGATACTGAAATCTAGCTTCAAACCTGCACACGTTTTACACACTCCTATTTAAATTATGCATAAATATTACTGTCTGAAAAAAAATCTCATAAGATATTTTAGTAACAATTTGTCATGAATTGTCTCACTCGAACATTATGGATAGTGTTTATGGATTTATATCATCTCAGTTATGCTCGATAATATGAAACAATACTATAGGAAGGGCAAACATAAAGCATTAGGAATTGAGGAAAGAAAAGTATATATAAATATACATATATACTGTATATATACTCATTATTTCAGTCGAATTACTACTAAATGACATGACCAAAATTCCAGGATTTGTCATACATCGGAAAACTACCGTTTACACAAAAGCAGACAAGCAACATTTGTTTCTGATATTTGAAGATCTGCAGCTGACATTCAAAAAAAGAATTCCTTTAAGCCAAAAATGTACTCTTAATGTAAATACATGTTTAGTAAGTAGAGTAGGATTGCTTTCTACCAGCCTGCCACACTGCTGACAAGTTGTCATATACAAGAAAAAGCAAGCAAACAAGCAAAAAACAGAAGAAATGCCACATTAAACAGTATATCCTTTTTAATACTATTATTTTTATATACTATTTTGCACAGTTTAATGAAAGTGAAATGCATTCGTGAGGAATATTAAATGCATTTTGATCGTTTCAAATATCTTGGCCATAGCTCAGTGTAAAACTACCTGAAGCTTCTCTCACAATGCATTGAAGCAGTCCATTCATTCCAGCACTCCATTGAGATGGCCTGAAGCAATTAGCCCCACTAAGACCAACTCATTAGGAGGCATGGGCTGAATGAGCTCTGCTCACTGCAGCTAATCAATATTAATGATGGATTATTTACAATTAACAATAGGCCCTTAATGGCCCCCTAATTGTTTGTTTTGCTCTAACACAGAGAGGTGAGAATTGCAGGTAGATCGGAGAGATTAGTGAGAGGAGGGATAAATGTCTTCTCAATTACTCAGGACAGAATGAGCCGCGTTCACTTCAATTCCAGGAAAGCAACATATCTGTCTGAATATCTCAAGGTAAAAAAAATAACTAAGATGGTTCATAATTTTCTCCTGCTTGCTGATTTATTATGTCTGTTTTTAAGATCACTATAGCTACAAAAATTAAATAGTCTATTGGACTCTCTCGATGAAGAAAAAGAGATGCAGGTTATGACATGACTCTGCAGCATAATCATATTTTACTGGTACATTTAGAGCTGTAAAGCCCAAGGGCTTTTTAGGTAATCGTGTATTTGTAAAAACCAGGTGTGTTGGGCTGAATTCATGACCTTTCCTGCTGACTGTTACATTTCGGGTTGGACCAGTGCCCATGCACCCCCTTCCCCCAACACGGAACAATGTGATTGGCTGCTGCAGGTCTTTAAGCACACCTTTCTTGCATGTTGAAGGTAGCACCCTGCAATTTAAGAAGTGTCCCTATCTAACTCCTCTCTTAGCTTTCTCCTTTCCCTTTCTAAACTTTCTTCTCCTTTCCCTTTCTTCATACACATTTTCTCAGCTGCATGCTTGTCTGGGCTGCGAGTGAAGACAGACATCACCCTTCTCTGTTTATAGGAAGAGTTTAGACTGGAAGAGTGAAATCAGATAAGCAACCTTACTTTAGACTGCAGGAAATTTGCAGCCAACTATTGACACCAGCAGTCTGGGACTTGGAGGCCTGCAGCCTGCTAAGGATCACTCATCTCCGTTAAGAACTTGTCCGGCAGGAGGGAGATGAAAGGATTTGCTGCTGTTTGAGACACAGCAAAGATCTCCAAAACATAGACTTGCTTTACAATTGTTTGTCAACAAATGCAACCTAGGCAACAGACAATGCCATATTTGGCAGTGATGCTAGCACTGCTGCTAGCTCCCTTTTCTGAGACACTTTCCTTGGAACACCTCAGGCATTTAGACTGGCAGAGGGACATACGACCAGGCCAGCGGTGTCCTGCAAAGTGCCTTCGTGAGCATTGCCCAGATGCTAGGCTGCTTCAGAGCTGCCTATGGGGTCAGGTCCGGGATCTGTGTGGGTGTTGTTGGGAATGTGGGAATGGAGAGGGCCAGCTTTGTGACCCTGAACCCAGGACTGGAAGCACATTTTTTGGCCAGTGTGCTGAGGGACTGCGCTGTAAAGTCCCACGTAGGGACCCCACAATGAAGACAGACCCCAAGCCTGTGTGTGTATGTGCAAAACAGGAGATTTTGTGTGGTACAGATGGGAAGACATATGAGAACATATGCCAGCTAAGAGCGGTACAACGCAAATTGGGTGAGCAGAGAAAAGTCATGATAGCGCATCATGGACCCTGCAGAGCAAGTGAGTATATGTCTTACAGTCCTACAGTCCAGTTGTCTATTGCCAGTTTAAATGCAATGGATATGGTAAATATATACTAACCTTGACACTATTATACTGGTTATTCTTTTCACAGCACCTTTTCAAAAGTCTTCAACCTGGTTGTTTGTGATTTCTAAGGAATCTATTAACTATTGAAAGCATTTTGTAAGGTTTCCTGTTTTGTTTTACTGTCATAAACTGTTTCCTGTTTTGTTATACTGTGTATACTGTTCTACAGAAGTTCTTCACAGACATGAAAACTATAAATACTCACTGCATTGTGATAATAAATAGATTTGGTAATATATTAAATTTTATGTGCTCATCTTACACATTTCTCATCTGAAATCTCTCAGATGCAATATAAACATAAACCCTGCTGCAGAGTACTATATTATCAGAGATACATAGACAATACTCTTACCCTAAACATTGGATAACTTCCGAGACTGCTGAATATGAATGCTAAAAGCTCATTTGTTTGGAATCTATGAAACTATTTATAGCCTGCACAAGCAGCTGTTTGGTCCCTCATATTTCTCTGGCTCCATGTAATTCTTGCTCTATGGTGTCATTGATTTTTGTGAATTGATAAAGTGCTCGCTTAGCACAAAAGGGATCAGAGCCCATTCTTAATGCATTAATGTGTTCATTTTTAAACCAACCATAATGACCACTGTTTGTCCTGTGTTAACTCTGCAGAGCCAGTCATCACCTATGCTCCAGGTGACATCATTGCTCTGGAAGGAAGCAACATTCTTCTATCCTGTGAGGTGTCGTCGTACCCAGCAGTCTCCATCCAGTGGAAGAAAGAGGGAGACAATACATTCCTCGCGTTTGAGGATTCAAACAGAGCCATGCAGGTCTTTGCACAGTTTATATTCAGATTGCATTACACGTGTTATATAAATAAAGTATATGTTAACTGCACAGTTTTATTACTTTATAAAGCTTTGAATGAAGAATGTAAACTTAATGCTTTACAGCTACAGATACAGATGGCTGAATCGTTGTGTGTAATTACAGGCGAGCGGGGGCCCGCGGCGTTTTGAGCTCACTGGCTGGCTTCAGATCCACAAGGTCGACCGTGATGATGCAGGGGTGTACACATGTGCTGCCAGAAACACCTTCGGTGAAACTTCTGCCTCCGCAAGATTACGGGTTATACACAGAGGTTTGTGTGATTCACACACATAAAGCTGTTAACAAACAATGTGAGAGGTCAACTGCCTGATAACTCACAGGCAGTTCACAATTGTTTCTTGCTAGCAATATCTCTCTGTGGATAGAGACAGATTGATTGAGAATTCCTGAGTTGCAAGTATTTGAGTTTCCAAGTATTTTTATTCATACATAAGGAGTGCACATATAAATGCACAACAATGATAACTTTTGGGTCAATAATAATAATAATAATAATAATAATAAAAAACATTTCACTTTTGTCCAATATTGGATTGGAATAAATTGATTTAATTTGCACATATTCTTTTTACAGAACCACACAGATTAAAGGGCAAATAATCATAATCACATGCTTTTAAATTGGGAAATGAATAAAATTGTGAGAACGCTGTTGCCAGGCAACTCACAAGTAAATGATTTGTTAAATAATGAGCATAAAAGCACATAGCTGTTAAGTTTTACTGCACAAAATACGGTGCAGAAAAAACAGTCATTATTATCAACATTTCCTTCAAATGTGCTGATAAAGAGTTAAGAAAACACTTCACTCAGTACACTGTCATTTTTATCACAATTTATTACAACATGTTTTCCACCATATTAAGAAATGCCAACCCTTACATACACTTAATACAGGAGGGAAAGCACAAAGCAGAGTAAAAATGTAGTGAAGTGTTAATGATAGTTAGTTTAATGTAATGAAATGATGTGCTCCATTTTAATTAGCTTGAAATCTGTAGTTTTACAATAAAGCTGCATCTCTCTGAAGAAATAATAATAATATATGAACAATATTAAACTTTATTTTTTACTTCATTATTTTCATACATGTGGTGCTTAAAGTGCTGTACAGTAGAGTTGTAAAAATGAAAATCTATAACGGTATTGTAATAATAGTAAAAAAATATATAGATATAATCAAATGCAAAAAAATACAATAAATGTTAATTAAGTGAAAAAATAAGTACAATACCATTACTATGATTATAAAATGAAATAAAATAGACTAAATAAAAAATAAAATAAATTGAAAAACATGTTATAAAATTATAAGTCAGACTCAAAGTTCAAAACTTGAGTTCAGAATTGTTACGTGTTACTAATCCAAGGTCTGAATTTGATATCTGGAGAAATTCTCTTTAAGCTTATGGCCCTACAAGACATTAGTTTTCCCGCGGCTATTCAAAGGTAACATCGAAATACTGTCCTCATAGATTAAAAGCACATATTAATGCAAGAAATACTGCACTTTGCCCTTTTTCCACAAATGTCAGACATGTCGAGTCCACTTTTTGTGGTCGGGACTGTGGTAGATAAAGACATGCATGAAAATCAACAATGGAAGCCAAATCGATTTTGCGCCCCAACTATCTGTACTCATCATCTCTGCCTGAGTAAAGGTGAACTTGGTTTTCCGAGAAATCCCACGGAATGGCAGATAGCTTTACACCAGTCACAGACTTTCTCTTGAAAGAACACAGTATTAGTGATGACAGGCAGTCAGGAGAGAACGGAGATGAGTGAGATTTGGGTGATGGGGGGGTGGAGAGGTGTATTATGTGGCAGGGCTTTTGGTGTGACTGTCTGGTTACTATCTCTTTCTCTGGGGGGTCTGCGTCTCGACTATCCACCTTTTATCTGAGGCACAGGCAAATCACCACCCCCCCCTTTCCTACTTGCCATTTCCCGGAATGTAGCTACCGCAAAGAACGCTGGGAACTCTGGGCAGAAAGGTGACACAATGCAGACCTACTATTTTCCAGCTGAACTTTATAACATCCTGAAAGGGTTTTTGGGACAAAATAGTATTGTAGTGTTCTGAAAAGATGAAATTATGAATCCACTAAAATATTACTCCTGAAAGTGCTGTCTCCCGGGCATCGAGTGCTCTTTTTTTTTTAACCAGCTTGTTAGTCTTTTGGAAAAATGTACACTCAAGTTTTTATTGCCTTTTATGACAAAAACTGTAATTCTTACTTCCTTTAATCTTTC
Organism: Silurus asotus; assembly: GCA_024362625.1. Classification (NCBI taxonomy): domain Eukaryota; kingdom Metazoa; phylum Chordata; class Actinopteri; order Siluriformes; family Siluridae; genus Silurus; species Silurus asotus. Next base: position 1,183,512 of record MU551645.1, read on the forward strand.
AGGGTCCCAGAGTGGCAGAGAGCTTCCAGCAAGAAAAAATGAAGCTCACAGACCATCTATCAATGAAGCTGAGAGTGAAGACGATGAAGATTACGAGGGACAACCAAGCGGAAATATGTATTTGTAACATGTACAGTTTCATTTATCAAAGTTCCAACTGCATTTCAGGTCTGCATAGCATCATCACTTCTGTAAAACAGTTGGTGCGTTATTTGAACAAGTACCTGTTATCTGAGCACTGTAAATAAACACTTATATCTTTCTATATTCATTTTAAACTGAACACAGAATTATCTAGCTAATTATCTAGCTCCTTTACATTTTAAGATCATAGTTAATATTTTGTAAGAAAAAAAAAAGAAAAAGAAAAAAAAAAGAAAAGTATGGATTTTACTCATAGTTAATTAATCAATGCTTGCCATATACTTGCAGTTGTTTTTCTCACACGGCTTTCATATCATTCTTAGCATCATCATATGATACATTTTTTTGTGCCTTTGTGTGTGTACTTGCATGTATTTGTATCCATCAAAAACTTTATAAAAGCTAAAAAACAATATTTGCTTGTGCACTTATTCTAAATATTCTCCTTTCATGCAAAGCAAACCATCACTGTCTCCAAATTTGTCAAGAGACCCACCAGCAGAGCCTGGCACAAAAAAAGCACTGAGGTTAAGTTGTTTGAAAGCTCTGGTATTAAGAGCCGTTTTACACTTAAGAAGTTGGTTTCGCTAGGTTTTCTGTTTCCTTCTACCATATTGATTGATACTCAACTATCAATGCATAATAGAAAAGCACTCAGAACAAATGCGGGGTTATGGCCTTCCAGAGAGAGAGCAGACGAAGCTGTAGCTGAGCACCATTATTGCCCCATAAAGGATCCCCAGGGATGGACACAGTCCTCTCATCAGCACACACCAAATACCCAATTAAAAAGGAAGACCTTTAAATTCTCCCCCTCTTTCCCAGGCAGAAATCAATCAGAATTCAATCTGTTTCAGTCGGGATCCTGACTGTGCAGGTGATAGCTCACTAGAGCTCAGATAGGTGACAACAGCAAAGGGGAGCCAGCAAAGCAGCCTGGTGTAAGCTTTCAACACTGCTGGCTCCTCGGCTGATGTGGCTGGCTGGGAGTGTGAGACATCCAGGGTGAGAAAGCAACACTGCCCTTCTTAAATGCTTATCTAAAGTTACAGTGTGGCTTTTATTTTTAGATGCACGTGGCAGGTGAGGGTTTTTTTATGGCTGGCTGACAAAGTGCCCAGGTAAATGATCCGTCTTGAACTTTTAAAATAAATGGATAATTTAAAATAAGTGGTTCTCAGATTCATCTTTTGAAGAGGTTAATTGAAAATGAATCCCAGTCTAAAATGGAGCTCTTCTATTCTCCAATTGATGTGCGTTTAATGAATGGAGAGAGAGGGGGGAAAGAGAGATAGAGTGAGAGAGAGAGATAGAGAGAGAGAGAGAGAGAGAGAGAGAGAGAGAAAGAGAGAGATGTGTCTGTATGCTGATATA
>MU551645.1:1187528-1220890 GCA_024362625.1 Silurus asotus
TTATTATAATTATTGTTGATATAATTCTTTTTATTGTTATTGGTAGTAATAGAAGTAGTAATAGTAGTTGTAGTAGTATTACTATTGTTCCTGTTATATAATAATAATAATAATAATAATAATAATAATAATAATAATAATAATAATCATCATCATCATCATCATAATAATCATAATAATAATAATTTGTATTATTTTTATTAATTATTTTAATTGTATGTGTATTCTCACTCCCAAGTAACTGAGGCCTGGGCCAGGATAAAGTGGAAACTAAAAAAGAAAGAAAGAAAAAACTACAACAATATAACTAACACATTCCAAACAAACTCAACAACATCAACTCTGGATAAAACTCGTTACTGAAAATGAATGAATAAATGAATAATTTAATCACCACCTGCAACAACAACAGCAATAACAACAATAATGATAACAATAATAATCTTGTTCAGGTTGTATTCCTGCCTAGGGAAACTCTGGGATTAGTGGTTACTTAAAATGAATAAATAATCCAGATTGTATTTCTGCTTTATGCCCTGGTGTTCTCAGGATTGGCTTTGGATGTACCACCATCCTGACCAAGACAAAGCAGTTAATAAAGATGAATAGTAAGAATAATAATAACAATACAATAACCCCCATTACTACTGCTACTATTTTTATTACTTTTTTGTAATAAAAAATTGCTGCTACTACTACTAATAACTAAATACAATCTATTACCAAATACATATTTGTAAAAAAAGATTACAAAATACATGGATTTAAAACATGCACTGAGATAATTAATTTTAAAACTTATTATATTTGTCTTTCTTTTTCTTTCTTTCTTTCTTTCTTTCTTTCTTTCTTTCTTTCTTTCTTTCTTTCTTTCTTTCTTTCTTTTTCTTTCTATCTTTCTTAAAAGCTAATTATTTTGTCTTGTGTACAAATAGCCCATCAAACTTCCATTTGCAGCATTGTATCGTTTAAGAATGAGAACTCCTGTAGTCTTTTCCCCAGAGAGAGAATCTTTCACTTAGCCTTTCTTGTGAAGGGCAGGATTTGATTACCAGACTGATGCAGGTATTTCTGAGTCCTGTTCATGTGCTTCATACACACAGCGTAGCTCAGACATCATTTACACCAATCTGTCTCCCATTCCAGTACAAGCGTCTCTGCAGAACAGGACTTTCATGGAATCCCTTCTATTTGTTAAATATCTACAAAAAAACTGATTATGGAAGAATTCCTAAACATTTCCATGCATTTAATGTTATATCTGATGTTAATTTGTACATTACCAATTTCAAATCTCCCATTTATGTCTAAGATTTTAGAAAAGATTGTCGCTGCCCAGTTATGTTCCTACTTGCAAGAGAACAATATATTTGAAGAATTTCAGTCAGGTTTTATTTCACACACATTTGCTTTTCAGTATTAAAAGAACATGACTGACATGTACACCGTTCTCCTGAGAGAGACCAGGAGATGATGAAATGTGGGTGTCTTTTGTTGTTTATTCTGTTTGCATGATCCAAGCCAGCAGATGTTGCCTCTGCTGCCAGGCCCTTGAGCAGTGCTACGGGTAAAAGATGCATGGTGACCATGGTGATGAGATCGGGATGCTGCAGCTTTTGATACCTCACTGTCACTGGAAGAAGGTGCCAAGGAGGAGTAGGAGAAGGAGGAGGCATGACAATCACACCTGCAGCTGCTGTCATTGATATAATGAAGCAATGGTCCAGTCTGACAGAAATCCTTCGGGAATTTTTTCCCATTAGTTTTACCATTTGATTATCATCTTCTTTTATTCGAAGTGAACTGTTATTTTTGAACTTTTGGTTGATTTTGTTCCCATTTGCTTTGCTTTTCATTAGCTGTTTTTGTTGTGTTTGTTGAATTAGGAACACGTTTTCATATTTTCTTGTAAAAATTCAGGATTAAAAGTGCTATACAAACCCTTCAGCTTTATATTTTTCTTCCCCTGCATCGTCTCCAGTTTCTTGAGACGACTGTGCCTGATGGCACCAGCACACTCTCATCTGCTTCTTTAGAGAACACCATCGCTTAGTATATGCTTGGATTGATTTCAGCTCAGGAGTGACAACGGCATGCTGACAAGATGAATCGAATCTGGAAATGACTGCAGGTGATAAGGCTGAGGTTATATAGATACACATGCTGTGCTGCCTCTGGCTTCGTAACGCTGTGCTCGGTGCAGGGTAAAGTGATAAATGGCCTGTTAAAGTGTTCTCTATGAGTGAAACAATCCTTTCAGTTAAAACTCTGACCCGTTGTTATGCACTAGCGATTGTTTGTCATGCACCAAGGGAAATTAAGTTGCGTAATTCAAACAGTAATCATTGTTTTCATCCATTTTTTTAATGATCTCCAGTTCTCATTTGCAAACAATTAACACCAGGCTGATTGCCGCCATACACATTTAGGTTTCAATAGCTCAGCGGTCGCCTCTTCGCCAGCTGTCATATTTCCACAGCTTAATAACAGCAGGTAGCATCGTTGGGAGCCGGTGGGTTATAAGGCATAAAGGTGAATATGTTCTGATCTCACCATAACAGGACCTGGAGGGGACATCAGAGCTTTACAAACATCACCACTGATAGCATGCTGCTAGCACTTAACAGACAATTTGAGTTTGTGCCTCAAGACACAACGCAACAATGGACGTGTCTTTGTTCAAGACCTGGTTTTAGGGCATGATGGGTAAACAGCAGGTTTATGGGACCTTAGAGCACTTTTGCGACAGCCTCCTGCAACACTTTTTATGACAGTGACATCATAATACATTGTCCATGAGTGATTGACTGAGTGGGTGAGCAAGCGAGAGACAAAGAGAACATTTTGCACGGCCAATGTCATCTTTACAAGAGAAAAGTGATCTAACAGCGGGAGCACAGGGGTTACAGGGGGAAGCAGGACTCAATGTGATTATCATTGGAAAAAAGAAGAGAAGACAATGGACGTTTAATGCACAAATGCAGGAAAAAGTGATATTTTATTACAGCAAAAAGGCTTTCAAAAATTACAGGAAAAAGCAGGAAAATGTGTCTGCTATGGATGGCACTAAAACCTAGTTTAACAAGGTCATAATTCATTTAGGCCTGATGTGTCCCGTCATTCACACGCTCAAATGTGCTGCCCCGAGCCCTCACTCCATTTTCAGAAAGTACACTTTTGACAAAAAAGCACTTTGTTGCTATTACTGTGGTGTTTCAAAGAGGAGTAAAAGCAAAAAAATTGGCGCTTCAAATTTCATTTTTTGATGTCCCATTCAATTGATTAGCTTATACAGTGAAAAACGACCATGTTTCCTTTCAGAAATGGAAGGGCCTTTTGTTACATGTACTATGCAATGCAACATAATTAGATAACAGAGGCTACATTAAAGATGATTTATGCCAAAGATTATACCCATGGAGATCACTCTCCCAGTGTAATCTCATATATCTGTGAGGAAAATATGAGATGTCTGCCTTGCAGACTTTAAGCAAAACTTTTAGAACGGCATAAAAAGAAACACGAATTATTTAGATAATGTTGTATATTAATTGATATTTGACTTATTAGGAAAAACACGCATTCAAAAATCTATAAATATGCTGCACATGTTTGTAATGAATTATAGGTTTTTTTTCTGCTTCAGCAAAATCGAGCAATAAACCATATGCAATTATACAATTACCTTAATGATTAAAATACAAAAAATATATTACATTTGATTTATGATAATTTTTCTGTAAATACACAATGCATTATTTCAAATTTAATAAAAAAAATATATAATAAAAATTACTATAAAACTTTAATTTCTGCTTCAGCAAAATCGAGCAATAAACCATATGCAATTATACAATTACCTTAATGATTAAAATACAAAAAATATATTACATTTGATTTATGATAATTTTTCTGTAAATACACAATGCATTATTTCAAATTTAATAAAAAAAATATATAATAAAAATTACTATAAAACTTTAATTCAATAATAATAATATATATATTTTTAAATAAACCTTGAATATTAAACTGGACAAAGAAGATCTGTTAAAAGTGTTTTATATTTACGCGTAATTTCTGATCAAATAAACAACAAAAACATAGAAAACGAACAAACCATTCCTATAAAAAACAAAAAACAAAAACAAGACATTAATATCCAATGTCTTAATGTACAGTTTCGTGACCTGTTCAATAATAGTTGACACAGTGTCAGGATTAGTGTGTATTGCTCAGTGGTCTGGCTTAATGTTAGCGTTAGCATGCACCCTGCGGTGCTTGAACACAGATCACCCGAGCGTAGCGGGAGGATCATTAACCTTAATTACCCCTCTAATCCACTCCTGGCTTTGCAGAGTAAACAGCCAGGCCCATTAGGCTGGATGACTGTCAGCCTGCAGGGCCCCATGACTCCTCTGGCATTGAGCTCTGCCTTTAGGGGATATAGGTCTTTTCAAGAACACCATTCAACCCTCAATTTCTCTCTCTCTCTCTCTCTCTCTCTCTCTCTCTCTCTCTCTCTCTCTCTCTCTCTCTTTCTCTCTCTCTCTCTCTCTCTCTGTTTTCAGTAGCAACACCTCCCTCTCCTTTCTCCCGCACTTGCTGATATAAGGCAGGAGGAGGGCTGACACACTCACTGGCATCCCTGATGCTTTTGTTTGTTGTCTTTCTCCCCCTCTTTTATGTACCCAGATGGTTCATTTTGAAAAAGCTGGTTACTGATTCCACCCCTACACACTTATTTGGAGTGCTTTTTTGTTACTTCTGCCCTGCAGGCATTCCTGCTCATTCTCGCTCAGTTGCCCTACACTCCCCCCAACCATTTTATCCTTTGCTCCTATATTTGAAATCTTGTTCCTCATGGAAAAACTGTTCCAGGAACTAGTTTCTTTTTTGCACCTTCAGCAGTTTTTCTCTATTTTCTATCTTTGATAAGGTATGAATAGCTGATTTGATAAGTATCATAGACAAATAAGTTGCACACAAATATTTTTTAGATGTGAAGTCAGTTATTTGTCAGTTTTAAAGTCTTCCAGTTCAGTAAGTTATGTTTCTGATTAATGAAAAAGAAAAAAAAAGAGAGTGCCAGGTGTGTAGCAGCAATGATGCATGGTTTCTCTCTGCTTCAGTGGTGTTAATCAAAGCACACATCCGGGGTCTTACATGGAAGTAACCTACTTGTGTTTGGTCTCTGGTTCAAAACATTCTTTTGTTTCGCTTCACCTTCCTTCAGGTCTACCTTCCATGTGTTTCCACCCAAACCCATTTTATGTACAGAATGTGCCGTGTTTGGTAACATTTGCCTCAAGTATGAAAAAGGGAGCAATAATGCCAGTGGTGAAATCTTGGTTTTCACTGGACATAATCCAAAGCTATTTGTCTTGACTCTGGCAAAACTCCAGAATGTTATTAAAGTTTTTTTTCCTGTGCTCTCTCCAGAGTGAAATGTGGGCACTAAACCAAACTCAGTCTAAGAGGAAGATGCGAGACATTTTGGGGCCTGTGCTGCGATTCAGGTCTCACCTCGCTGCTGACGGAGAATAACTATCTGACCCACAGATCTCTAGCGACTTAGAACCAAGAATTATAAGGTCTTAGGTGATGTTCTTAAAACTTGTGCACTGACTACTACATTTAAATATTTAATTTTGCAGTAAATCACTGATATGAAAGGAGAATAGCAGGTGGTAAATAATTGCTTTACAGCTTTATCTAAACTATTGAGACTGATATTGAATAGCATTGTCTAGGAAATAAACCATTTCTTTTATAATGAATATATGCAGAGGATTCTCCAGGCATTGTTCAGTGTTTTGCGCTAAATTTAGACTGAGAGAAAATCAAATTCATCAAACTGTGTGCATATTTAATTTTGAATAACGGGGAATATGAAAATAGATTTGCCACTGGCCATGCAATTCCATAACAATATTCTCTACTGACTTTGTGAAACTGGGCTAAAGTCCTTTAAGGAATTGTGAAGTAATGCAAAACCAAATAATGTGTTTCACCAAGCTAACTCAAATGTTACAGCAAGACTGTCCCAAAATCCTTTGCTATATTTATCCTATGAGCACAATACAAGCTGAACTGTTTTTTATCTCTCTCCAGGTCATCTGTCCCTCTTGATCTTTAAAAAGTAGTCCCTGCAAACCCAACTTCCCAGATGAGAAGATTTGCTCCCCGTGGCACCATCGGTCGCTCTAAAAGCGGTCTGGCCTCTTTGAACAACCGGGAAACATTAGCCCTCACCGCTACTGCCTGGGCCAGCCTCTAATGGATCGCTCTCATTTCATCAACCCACTGACATTTAATGAATATATATTTTATCTCTGCTAGGCCCCGTTATCGGAATGCCCAATATGTTCCGAGAAAGAGTCACCCTGGGAGTGTTTGGGCTGGACCAGAAGATCCTCCGGCATGGCACCTGCACACCAATCTCAAGCCTCCCCTCCCCTTCTCCGCCTTCCTCGTGTCCTCCTCTCCTCCTCCTGGCCTTCAATATCACATGTAGATTAATAATTCATGGGCAGTTATTAGGGCTGGTTCAATAGGAGCTGTGCTGATGGAGGGCTGTGCAGAGTAAGCGTGCCCGCAGGGAGGGAGAGTGTTGTTGTGTCAGCCCCCATCTGCCAGAATGCAATAAGGAGAACAATGGAGGCCTTGATTCCCACCAGCAGGCCTATAATCTTTAAATGGCTATTAGCAGAAGAGTGCAACCAGTCAATAACCGACAAAATCCTTTTAAAAGCTGCTCTCTCTCTCTCTCTCTCTCTCTCTCTCTCTCTCTCTCTCTCTGTCTCTCTCATTCTCTCTTTCGCTCTCTCTCTCTCTCTCTCTCTCTCTCTCTCTGTAAATCTCCATGCCACAATCACAATTGTTTCTTACTAGCAATCTCTCCAACTGCGGATAGAGACAGTTTGATGGAGAGTTGCTGAGTTGCAAGTATTTGATTGACACAAAATGCAATCTAGTACATTACAGGCTATTCTTTACAAATATGAATCTGTCATGTTTATCCACCTGTAAAAACAAGGAGACATAAGAAACGATACTGCCGCTCTCCAGTAGGCCCGATCTCCCCATCCTTTCCATAGAAAAACTACCCAGCCTGAGATGTTTACTCCATTTCATTAAACAGTGAGTCGGGAAATGAATTGAATCACATTACAGTCCCACAATATGATAAATCCCTGTCTCGTATTTATTATGGCCCTGAAATAAGAGCACAGCAGCATGCAAGCATTAGAAGAAGCATATGTAAGGACATAACTGTGACAGCTCTGATTTGCCTTCTCAGGTTTGAGCGAAGGCGGGGAGTCAATCGTCTACCAGAGGATTTTTTTATTTTTTATTGAAGAGGCTTATTGCGACTGTAATGTTTGAAGCATAAAAAGCAGGCTTCACTTTGAATGTGGTTGTTTTTGAAAAATTAATACATTCATGCAAAACCTCTATGGACTCTAGACACTTAATTGCCGGTATATTAAAAGTGATCATTAGAAAACCACAACAAAGCTTACCAGGATAATAGTGCACTAATATCATAAACCACACTATATCAATGTAAATATTAGTAAATAAAATTAATAGCCATTTAGTAAATGGTAAGGAAGATCCTTACAGGAACAGGAACGGTATTTGAGATGCATAACGTTTATTATGGTTAAATACTGCAGTGGGGAAGATCATTTCAAACAACCAAATAAGTGTGTCATATTTAAAATTCAATGTCCATCTTGCTAAAGCCCCAGGAGAATTCTGTCGCTTAACATTTCTCTGGAGATGAATAACAGCACTTGAGTGCAGATTATGTCAGAGACAGCCTTTTCTAGAGCTTTGAAATATTGGGCATCTTGCTTTTACCCAGCATGCTTCCTCAGCACCTCAGGCAACATTTTAAGCTGATCACATGATCACAACCTGCTGGGTCATAGGTCAATCAAGTCGCTTTGTTAGTGTGATGTCCGTCATTTAGAGAAGCAAATAATTAGTAAATTCATAAAAGCTATTTACCTAAGATATTCAGTTTTCCCTCTTAGTTCAAATATATTTTTATATTGTTCTCTCTCTCTCTCTCTCTCTCTCTCTCTCTCTCTCTCTCTCTCTATCCCTTCCCCCCCTAACAACTGTAGAGTAATCTATCTTCATTGTCTACATGTGCTGTGTTGTGACAGCAAGGATGCTGGGAGAGTCTGTAGGAAGGAAAACAGGTACCTGAAACAGACACACACAGACAACCAATCACAGCACATCACATACCAAAATGTCAGTGAATGAATCATATAAACGGAGAAATATACAAGGCAGGCAAAGGGGAGCCAGTCTCAATCAAGGATAACAAATGTCCATTTTCAATGAATCTTTTTTGAAAAGCAGATATATTACAATTCAGACCAGTCAATGCGGCGTTTGTTTGTGTGAGCGTATTGTTTATTGCTTTTCCTGCTATCCAGTGGAAGTCGACTCAGTTTATCCGCAGACAGCGAGTGTTGCATCTTGTCTGTGCACAATGCTGTCTTCACGCTGTTATCAGTGACGTGCTGTCAGTGCCCATACAGACACTGTTCCTCACACACAGCGAGTGACTTCCTTTTCCCATTCACTCGGCATGGGCTACAGGCGATCCCATGAGGCTTTGCATCTGTCATCGAGATGGAGTGGAGGTATAGGGCGATGTCATCAGGAAGTCTGCAGACTAAACAAACTACTCTTGTCTCTGCAATCCTGAGTCTCATCACTCCGCTCATTATTAACACATGCCAAATGAGAGACAGGAGCAATTTCTATCTGGCTTTTGTGAGTGCAATGGAAATCAAGCAGTTAAACACAGTATCCTGCTTATTTCCTTCACACATCACACAGAGTCATCCAATCAGTTCAAGGAAAAACTAATTGTCTTGTGGTCCATGAAACCTTTTAGACACATACGGAAACTCACAAGTAAACAAAAAGGTTTTAAAGAGCTGCCCAGCTCTGACCAACACCACTATGAAGGTCTCTTAGGGTGACTTTCTGTTGCATGCAGATATCTTCGTTTAAGTGCTGTTCTTCCTTCCTGTGAGTTGAGGGAAATAAGTTGCTTCCAGACAGATACGTAAGAGGTTTGGGTAAAGCAGAGAGTTCAAAATACCCCAGAGATTTTTGCAGACTTTTGCATGGATTGGAAAGTTAAGGCTTAAGAAAACATGTGCACATTGCTGCCTAGGCGCCCAAACAAACATCTATCATCTTTTTTAGTCTAGCTTGAGGATTGAGGATGTTCAGAAAAGGTATGTGTACAGGAAACACGAGTACATTTTTCTGTGTATGAGCAAATACTTAATGAAGATTAATTGTGCTGTACAAGATACACATTTTCTTTGTTAGAAAACCTAATTTGTAAAAAGGATGCAAACACGTCGTGACAGCTTTCAGTTCCTCGCACAAAGCCAGTCCATTCTAGAGAAAAATACAAGATACATACACAAGGTATAAGGTACATTTATTTAAGTAAATAAGCCATAAATTAATGCATATCCTTATACATTTCTTATAACAGTACAACATCCTCTCATACTACAGTGAAATGGCAAATAATAACAATTTGTGATTTATTAATAAACAACACACTGTGCCAATTAACTATGTATATTTACATTTAATTTTTAGTTTAATGTTATATTATTGTTAGTATCTGTTGTGACTGCCACTGCATTGTTGAATAGAAGATGATTGCAAGTGCAGAGAATTTTATTTAAAGTCATACACACATGAACATGTAAGAGAACGTAGTGTAAACAAACATTAACTAGACAAGCATGAAACATGCAAAAGGAATGGATAAAAACACACTTATAACAACACTACTTGCAGCTAATGCTAGACAAAGAGTGCTATTCAAACATGACATGAAAACTGGTACTTATTATGCCAAAATAGTCATGTGACCAGAGTACTGCAATCAGGTGAGATACAGTGCCTGATGGTAATCATAGTTTTTTGCTATATTTAGAACATTACATTCTTATTACAGAAGCTTTAAACAGCTATTTCTTTGTTAGCCTATTCTGTTCTTCTATTTAAAATTTCCTCCTGGAATTAATATCACAAAAAAAGCCACACTTCATACAGAAACCAGAATGTGCAAAGTCTATGGACTGACATTTGAAATATTTTTTCAAAACCTTCTTTTAATTATTGCTAACCTTAAATATTTTAGTGTCTATTTCTGCCACAACACATAGACATTTCAGGAAACACAGGTTAACTTGCAAACCACAAGATAGAAATGTTCAGTATTGTAAGTATGCAGTTAATTGTTACTTACATGTAACATCAAGCTTGCTTGTAGAAAGGCAAACAGATAGAAGAAGTTTCATGATTACATTTTGTTGATTTAACTCGCAAAGGTAATTCATCTTTAGTACAGTTTGTCAACCCCATCGTGAGCTTGACAGCGGTTTCTGACACCCATAGTATGGACAGGTAAAGTATGCTTGCATTTGGATAGAAAGAAAAAGAATTTCTGAACATGAAAAAGTTATGAATGGGTTCCAAATCATGACAAAGATGAACGAGGTTTATGGTTAAGGTCATGTATCAACAATTGCCCCGACAGTAAAGAGAATATTTTTTACACAGATTGTAATTTTTATTACTATCACTAATACGGCAGTTCTTTAGGAAAAAGTCTTCTGTAAAATCTTAATTTTCTAAGTTAAGATACTAATAAACTGGTGCTAGTTACAGAAGAAAGTTATTCTTGCAGTGATAATAAAGCGAGGAAAACTATTTTGGTTACTTTTTAAAATAACACTACAACAATAGTAAAGTAAAACAATAGTACTAACAGTTATAAATGCGATACTTATGCTAATATATAATTTTCTGTAATTACTATGTTTGCCATGTTCGTTTATTTAACAGCAGCATTTAGGAAAACTCCAAAACAGATTTTTCATTTCAAGTCTAAGTTTCCTCAGGGGCATGAACCCCTATCAGTGTGCTAAGAAGAGCTGTATCAGCTTGCCTGACAATTACATTTTAAGAGATTAATCATCGAAGTGACAAATAATAGTATAACGCAGGCATGTGGTGGTTGGAAAGCGCTGTTCGGCTGGTGATGGATGGTTGGAAGATGAGTAGCAGACTGAGGCGCCATCATTTATTATAAAGAGCTGTGACAGTGAAAACAGTTAAGCATGGGAGTTAAGTATGCGCTGTGAATGTGTCAATCACACTGAGGAGGATTTGTACACACTAACAATAGAGCGATCGTTTATGACCCTGGAACAGAGAAACATGATCCTCTGTTAACAAATCAAAGATGAACAGACAGGTAATTCCATGCAACCTACTGTACATTCAGTGTTCTGTGCATGGTGTTATGTTCCAATGCAAAGAGTACATATCATCTATTTGCACAAATAAGTGGAAAATAAGATAGCTTCAAATTCATAGTCAGATATGACAAAGAGGTGTGCATTTTGTGGTGCACATGATTAAAGCAACCCTGGTTCTGTAATCCTTGTCTTTCCAAAACCTGATTTCCTCCAGCATCCCTATGCCCTCCGGCGAGTGCAGCGTTTGGGCTCTGGGACAATGCAGTGCACTTTATCATTCTTATGAGCGGGAGTAAGACAGCAGCACTGCAGCCGCTCTCCGTACCAGCCTTTAATTCATCATCCTTTATGGAGAGTAATGGCTGTGGGCTGACACCGGGGAACTGGATAGCAGGCGGGACGATGGAGCCACTAGCATACAGCCTGAGCAAGCGTAGAGTGAAAAAAGGGCTTCGTCTTTAAAAAGAAAAAAAACAGCATGTGAAATAACAAATCTATAAATGTTGGATTAACATAAAAGGTTTAACAAATAGCCTCTAGCTTTTCAGGGAACTTTTCATGAGACACTTAGAAACTAACATTAATGGTCAAGATTATTGGCTTATTTTACACAGAGGAAATGTTTGAAGACCCTAAGAGGTCAAAAGTCATCTATAAGTCATAACATACATTAAAGCTTTAGCGCTCGCCTCTTATCCTTAAACGCTATTAAAAGCAAAGTGTTTAAATAATTTATGGGAGGTAGTAATGCATATGGATGTAAATATTTTCTGTATTGGGAGATGATAACATACACTGCATAGCCACCTCAGCATAAATTCTTGCATCATAACAATCCAGAATGTCCTCTAAAGTCAGTTTAGAGGGTAAATGCATTAAGAGAATTTCCTACAAAATGAACAGGATTTTGAACACGATTTTTTTCAAACAATCCTTATATGGAGAAGCTCATACAGAAGCTAAAAACCTTTGTAGTCTGATTTAAATTTTGCTTCTTAAATAAATTTAAACGACCTGAATATCAGTCACAGCATATGTAAAAAATTTTTTTTTCTTTTTCCAATCATTGATTCTTCATTACTTTTCTGGGGCCTGCTCTTTCTTGAAAATTGTTGAAATACTATTATCAAGCCATTATGATTAAAGGAGATTGAGATGTAGAAAATGCCATCTGTTGCTTTGGTCTTCGGCCTCGAACCCCAACCACATTCCCCCCTCATCCTGTCACTTAAGCAAACAGATCTGACCCTCTCTTCCTTCTCTCCTTCTGGCACTTTCTGCTTCTTCAAAGTTCGGCAAATCGATCGGTAACTTTGACGCCTCAACTCTGGCTAGGGGCCAGAAATGATAAGCGCTCATGGGGGACGTGAGAGCTAAGTGCTAAATCAATGGTTCCCCGTCTCTGATGTGGATAGCATTACTGAGAGGAGCCAGTGGCCAGAGGTGGAGATGATGATTCTTTGGGGACGCCTTTAAGAGACACACTGGATGCCATATTTTGGGGCAATCATCCACATGATCAATCATGCCTTTCTTTCTTCAGGAAAATGTCTGTTCTTTTATGCGCTGGCAACACTTTTGTTAATGGCCTAGTTATTTACCAGGTACGGTGTGTTTTATGGTGTTTTATGGTTTGTATTTCCCAAATACCGGATATGCTTTATAAGTGTCCATCTTCTAACCCAGAATAAAAGTACTTATGAGTTTGAACCACAGCCACTTAATACAATAAACATATGTTAGTTATTTGTAACCAGCTCATAATTCTGAGAGAGTTTGAGAAGAAAGTGAGATAGAGAGAGGCAGTGAGAGACCGAGAGAGACAGAGAGATTATTATAATGTATCGATATATTTTGAAAAAATAAGATATCCAATTTCTTAGCTCTAAAAAGTTTATTTTTGGTTGTGTTTATGGCCGAATGGATCAAAATGGATAATTCCTAACTGAAAGCAACATGCCTACTCTCCTCTTATAATAGAGTTTGTTCCATTATTCGTTTCACGCAACAATTGATCTAGTTTGATTCATCCTAACTGCACACTGAGATATGGCTTTCTTGCATAGTGCTGCTGTTAAAACAGCTGTCAAACCTGAATACATATAACACTAAAGTAAGAGGCTGAATGGCATTTGGGATAAAAGAGCTAAGCTGAGGGGCTAGTCTGCGTTTCCATGTGTGAGTGATTGAGAGTATGTCCACAGCTGCCTGACATCTTGGTGATGTCTTTGTACCTCATTGTGCATGTATTTCCTGCCACGCCGAAGTGCTGCTACACAGAGGCTCATTTTTCAAAAATGTAAAAAAAAAGAGCACCTGACAGTAAATTTGTAACAGAATACAGCTTGGATTAGAAGTATGTGACTCTAACAATATTGATATTAAATAAGTAATTTTTTAACCATTCTTGAATTAACAGCAGCTCTGAAAATAAATTATAAGGCAAATCACAGGTTATAGTTGATACATTTTTTCTATTAAATTATTGTTTAATAAACTTTTATTAAAATTCCAGTGTCAACACACTGCTTTCCACATCTTGTAACACAAAGTGACTTAGAAACATAGCTGCTGAGGGCTACAACATACAATCATATATAGAAACTATCATGTTCACATACAGCAACACACACACACAAGCACATACAGTACACATGTCTTAACTTAATTCCCAACTTCCAACAGCCAATTGCAAATTATATGCTAATTCTAAACCTAACAATTTTATACAAAGCTATTGTGTTTATTGTTACGACCACTCATCACCACGTCTGATTTATGGTTCATGTTTTTAATTTTCTACCAAAGTACAGTATCTCTATATGTACCTTGCTTAATCTCTGACAGTTTGTCTTCTTGTTTTGAATTTGTTTGTGTAGCATTAACCCGCAACAGTTCTTTTCGTTGATCCCTGGTGTTCAGCCATAAAAGGATTTCACAACGTGGATAATCACTGATAGGATAAAGTCTTTGGTATACAAGATTTAAGATGATTGAAAGGAATCTCCAGTGTGAGCGCTGCCTAATAAGCAAGTGTTCCTGTAAGTTATCTGACCTGAAAAACTCTTCAAGGTGGATGGATTTTTGTCACTAACATGACAAGTTTACTTTTTTGTTTTATTTAAAACAAAGATTTGGTTTAAATATATTGGTTAAAAAAATGGATACAAGTACAGTATGTTGTTTTTTAACAAGTAAAACATTGCTAATAATTGCTGTAGAATAATTGGAATAAAATGCTTTGGGACATGCTGTTATTGAAAAATGATCAACTGTACTAACATCATGCTATCTCATGATTTGCTTTTTACTTCGCATTACACAAATGCAATAAAGTTGAAATCTATTTTCAAACAAATATATTTACATTTACAGAACCTATAAATTGAATGGCAATTTTGATTTTTCTCTTCTCTGTATTGTATGTATAGTCAGTTTCTTGAGAATAGACCAGTACTAATACACTGTACAGGCACAACAGGTTTTGTGGAAATTCCTTCCACAGAATCGTCTTATATGTATTCAACACATATGTTTTTTTTTGTAGCAGTATAATCACTGTTTAATTGTTCTACACATTCCTGCACTCATCATAAACTGAGGTAATCTCCATAGACAATGTGCAGTGGACCGAGACTTTCGAGTGTAGGCAGCGTGTTATTGACATATTCTCCTTTTTCCATTTTATGCCCTCAGAGACCGCAGACTCAAGCCCTGATGCTCCCCAGATGATTGCCCGGGCTCTCTAATGTCCGAGGTTTCTAAACTAGGGTGCATGGCAGATTGGCCACAGTTGTCTGAGGAAACACGAGCTCCCCTCTCCAAAGTTCACATGGCTTTGAGGGATGGATCAATAAGCTAAAGCGGGGAGCTATTGACACGTTAAAACTGGTACCAGACACGGCCAACACACACACACACACACACACACACACACACACACACACACACACACACACACACACGCACACACTCTCTATGCTCTGTCAATGTCATTATGAATCTGCCTTTTCAATATGAAAAGTATTTTACGGCAAAGTCTTAAAACTAGATTGATTCTCATCACTGAAAGCAGCAATACAAAGTACTGAAATCATTTCCATCATATGAATATCACCCACACATTAGCCCCAGTGTGTTTTTCTTCAGTCATTTCCTCTCTCCTGTGCTGCTGCACAGGCCTCGGCGCTCCTTCACATTACAGTTTTATAATATCATCATGTCATTTCAATTGCTTTAATGAGAACAGTAATTGGAGGAGCCCCTTGTAGCATACTGCTTTATTTCCCTATTGCGATGTAACAATTACATATGATTTGAATTTTTTTTTCCTTCCAGTTAAATTATGAAGAATCATCAGAGGAGACGAATGACAGAGATTGCAGCCGTGAAAGCATTGCCTTGTGACTCCTATGCGCCATTAAATTTCTGACGAACCAACAGAACTAATAGTGTAAACGTTTCCCATGATGCACTGCTTCCAGCAGCTCTTAATATTATGGTGGTCTAATTAGTTGGTGCTAAAGCGCCGGACTCCCAGCATGCTCTTCAGGACAGTATTGAGACATGGATCATGTTTGCTGCCACTGCTGAATGGATCTACTGGGGCGACCAAGACCCCTTTTTATGTCTGACAAGCTTTATTGCAGCAATCTCAGTGAAATTTAAAGTGATTTGGCATTGTTTTTACTCACCGTTAAGAACTGAGTTATTATAATTTACACCTTGATGTGCTGCTTCACAGACAATGACTCTAGCCGGAGATTTCTTCAGAATTTTAGGCAAAAATAACCTTCAGCAGTATCTATTTACTTTACACAAACAGATCATGAATTGCTATTATGTCTTGTATTATAAGAAATCACATTGTTTTGTAAATTTTCCCTGGGGAAGGTATGAGAGAATAAGGTAAATATTTAAAATAAAGGTACTGATGAATTTTTTATATAAACAGCATCCTATTTCTTTAAGCCAAAAATTCATATTGTTGTAGTAGCTCCTCAGCCTTTCCATATGTTTCATTCACATTCATTTAGTTGGACCTATCAGGTGACCAGAGGGAAAATATGCAGACGCCCATGTAATTTTCTCTGCATGAATTTCCATATACCACAATAATGAGAAAACAACACAAAGAAGAGTAAAAGTTTCTGCAGTAATTGTATTATAACTTTTGATGAAACCACCTCTCGCTCAACGAGTTCCCGTCTAATTAAAAGCCTTTCGGCTTTGTTGTAGTGTTCGGAGAACATCACAGGGATGAAGAAAAAGGCAAAACTGAAACAGCAAAATTAAAATATCTTTACATTAGACTGTGAACTGAATAAGAAAATCATTAGAATACATTCTCAAGCTTTACATTCATTTCATTAATTATGGTGAAAAATAGGGAATTTATTTTTTCTGAGATTTGTTAGCAGACTCTTGGTAAGTAGATGATGCAACTACATGCCATAATAGCTTTTTGGACTCTTGAGTCTAAATAAATCCTAATCTAGTGGATCTGTGTATAGACACAGCAACTCAAAGCCAAAACATTGTTAAAGCTGGTTAGAGGTAATGAGAAAACAGTATTATCAAGTGTTTACAATGACTTACACCTATCTATAGACAGGCAACAACCTATCAGGTGACAATTATCAGCTATATATAAGGTGATTGAGTATATGGTTAGAATTGTTGTGTTACATAAAATATTAAGTGTAAATAGAATTACTATGTTCTTATGTAAAATTTGAAAGCAATACACAGCCAATAACAGAATAACACTAGTGGGTTGCTTAACTGTCAGTTACAAAAACTAGATCATTATATATTTAATGTAATAGAATACATTGTATAAATAACTGTACATTATTTACATACATTAATGAAATAACTGTAGATCAGTAGGTCACATTACTGGGACCTACTTATTTTATTTGTATAGCGCTTTTACAGTGGGCATTTTTTCAAAGCAGATTTACATAGATAAAGCTGTAATAATTATATACAAGAATGTGTTAGTTTATTACCTATATAAGTTTGCTATTTGTTTTTTAGGAGCAAGCCAGTGGCACCTATGGCAATGAAAAACTCTCTGAGATGATATGAGGAAAAAACCTTGAGAGGAATCAGACTCAGAATCAAACCCATTCTCATCTGGGTGGCATCAAATGTTGTGTTATTGTAGTTACATTGTTGAGGTGTGTAGTAATAGGTGTGTACATGCAGTTCTATTAATGCAGCCTGTGGTCCTGAGCCATTGTGGTAGACTGCTGATATGTATCTTTAGGGTGTAGATGTGGAGCAATCCCACATCTGCTGAACACAGTGGTCTCAATTAAGAAATAACTTCATCCAGAGGTAGGACAGGATGGGCAGATCAAAAAAGAAGAAAAAACAGGAACACTGATCACTTGAGAGAGAGAGAGAGAGAGAGAGAGAGAGAGAGAGAAAGAGAGAGAGAGAGGTCCTGCCACATCATCTTAATGGGGTTCAAATCAGTATCTTTTGGCCAAAACCTTAATTTGATCAATTTTAAGCAATTCAGACATGGATTTCCTTCTTCTACTCAGATCTCAGGATATTGAAAGAATGTTTGACTGTTGGTATGTGTTCTTATTGTGGAATTCTGCACTGACTTTACTTCGACTGTGCTGGAATCTACAGTAGGTCTTCTAAAATATTCCCCTCTGAACTTTCCACTTCCACAATATTATCCCAAAAGGCTTGGGGGCCATGAAGCTGTTTTTGGTATCAGTCAGATTAGCTTTGTTGTTCTATTGGCTAGTCCATGTCTTTGTCTTGCAAATCTCCAATGGATACTATTTTAGCCTATTTAATCTCATTCTAATTGTGAAATCATGAACACTGACCTCATTTGAGGTGAGGAAGGTTAGTTTTTTTTTTTTTTACTTCCTGGATTTATCGACAATTCACTATTTTTTTTTTTTTAGGACATCAACTTCTGGAAGAATGACCACTGTTTTTCCAATATTGACTATTATTAGGACATTGTACCTTAAGCCTTTCTAAACATATATATTGTAGTATTTCCAAAACTTTTTATTTCATCTCTCCTGTTTTTTTTTTACAGTGATCTTAGCTGGAAATAGTATATTTATATGATGATTAGATTCAACAGTGATAGTAGTAATTATGGCTGGATATGTCTAAAGAACCTAGTCCATGTCTTTGTCTTGCAAATCTCCAATGGATACTATTTTAGCCTATTTAATCTCATTCTAATTGTGAAATCATGAACACTGACCTAATTTGAGGTAAGGAAGGCCTGCAGTTTCACTGATTTTTTATTTAGGTTTTTTTTTTTTTTTTTTAACTTCCTGGATTTATCGACAATTCACTATTTATTTGTTTGCAGGACATCAACTTCTGGAAGAATGACCACTGTTTTTCCAATATTGACTATTATTAGGACATTGTACCTTAAGCCTTTCTAAACATATATATTGTAGTATTTCCAAAACTTTTTATTTCATCTCTCCTGTTTTTTTTTTACAGTGATCTTAGCTGGAAATAGTATATTTATATGATGATTAGATTCAACAGTGATAGTAGTAATTATGGCTGGATATGTCTAAAGAACTCAACAATCAATTACATTGATTCATTTTTTTAACTAACTGTATTTTTTGGTGCACAGGGCCAGGTGTTGCATCATCAGTAAATTAAATCATTATTTAAAACTATTTACCCAAGTTGTTTTTTTTGTTCAATTGTCTATGAACTGTGCTTGAAATTTCATGGAACTTGTAGAATACAAAATGATATCCTATTCTATATGATTTTTTTGAAGAACTATTAACATCTCATTACAGTGATTTCAATTCAGTACTTGTGAGATTGAATTTCAAGATGTATTAAAGCTGTTTGCTCCACCACCTCTATATTTCCCCATACTATTTCACCATTTATGGGAACTTTTCCTCAAGTCAACCTTATAGTATGAATTTACTTGTATGTCACCACTCCTCTACACAGAGCAGGTGAGGTTTATAGAGACTTTTACCAGATGGTGTAAGAGCATGGCCTGTCAATCAGTAAAAAATGCTGATGGGAAGATTTTGTATTTAAAAAATGGGATAGAGACATGGGAAATTTCAAAAATTTCTGAAATTTCTATGTAATAAATAATATGTGAGAAGAGATCTATAAAATGAGTTGTATAAATACTAGAATTTCCTGTAAAAAACTATGATAAAGTAGTAAGAGATTAATTAGACAGAAATATGCATTTAATTGTTGATCTGTACCTTTATTTATAAACTTCTGACTGGCTACCATTCCATATGAACAGTTCAACATCCTGATTTATATCATGAGTAATGACTGGCATGCTCTCTACATTTTCCAAAATGCAAGCGGGGCATAACTGACAACTGCTGCTGTTGACAGAAGTGACACCTGCTTAAATGCTTCTGCTTATTCTGTAGAATTCTAGCAAGACTTACAATACCTTGTTTGACAAGATTTGAACAGTTCAATCACATGCTTGCTTGTTATGTTGAAATATCGTACTCAAGGAAGTTCTAATGCAGATCATTTCACTTGGGTCGCTTGCCATTAACACTGAAAGCGTACGAATAGAAAAACATATGGAAATAACAAATTGTGTTAATCTGAATTATGCTATTGTGGTCAAATTGGTTTGCTATCAACAGTGATTGAAACTGCTTTTCGAAAACGTTTACCAGGACACAGAAAACACTGCAAACTAAGAGTGTGTATGTAAAGATAACTTAAGAAAAGTTTTACAGCTTGGTTTCCTCTCACTTCTTATTTATATTACTAGTTTACCTCTTTCCTCTTATGCATACCATGTATATCCTGTGTTCAGTGCACTGATTCAACATATTTAATCTGACAGTGCTGTGTGTTCTTTTACACATAATTCAGCTTTGTTTTCTTGGCTGATAGAGACCATCCAGAGAATACAACTTTGTCAATATTATTAAGAAATATGCGTGTCATAAAAAGTTCAGCCATGCTTTGGCTCCAGCATGCCTTCCTGGATGCTACTTTTAATTATCTAGATGTAAATAAGCAACACAGGCCAGCAAACTTGCCTACTAGCTAGCCAAAAAACATTCAAAATATTACTGATCATTTTAACAAACAATCTGTACTAATTAAAAAATATAAACCACTTTTCACACCGTGAATCAATCAACGCATTGCAACACTTTCAGTTCCTCTCTGACGAGTCAAGACAGTATTTAGTTGTACAGCTCTTATGCAAGTAACTTTATTAAAATTATCCAGAAACACAGCTTCATAGTATGTCACCATATATCACCATATGTCAAAACAAAATGCAGATCAGAAAAGTATTTTAATACAAACTGAATGTGTTACTTTAAAACAACAAGCGGCAGAATCAAATTTTAGTATAAAATGTATATTTGAAATACAGAGTGTACATTCATCAGAGATATGCATAAATCCTCAGGATTGTGTGATTACGGTGATCTCTTGAGTATACAGAGAATCATTTGTATTAATCTTTTTTTTTTCAGTTTGAACTAAACTTATACCAGAACTTAAAGACCTCTTAAACCACATGCGTTGTCTGCATCTGCCCCACAGTTCTCTGTTTTGCTGTGTTAGGGTTTCAGCTGCCCTGTAAACGAAGCTTCAGTGAGACAAAGCTGTACTGCTTTCTGAAAACATCCCTGTACTAATGGACAACAGGGAGTGTAAACCTTCTCTTTCTCACCAATGTTTGGTCAAGTTACCATAGCAGATAGCCCCATGCCAGATGGTCCACAGTGTCTCCATTAAAATCCCTCTCTCCTTCACTCTCTCTCTCTCTCTCTCTCTCTCTCTCTCTCTCTCACTATCTCTCTCTCTCTCTCTCTCTGTCTCTCTCTCTCTCTCTCTCGCCCTTGAGAGGACAGACTCCAGAGTATCTATAGCCCAAGGCCTAGGGACCTGAGCCTCAGACGATTATGAGGCCGTGCCACCTTAATTGCTGCACTCATGCTAGGCGAAGTGGCCAGCCCCAACAGCCCAACCCACTGCATTATTCATACCGGAGACAAGGGTAGCACTTACAGTCAACAGAAACAATCCACAGCGCTAGGTGATGTCACATCATGGTCGGCACCAGTCAGACGGGCCTGGGTCTAAGTTCTGGGCTCTGTGTGCTTATGTGTATGTATGTGTGTGTGTGTGTGTGTGTGTGTGTGTAGTGGGTGTATTTGAGTAGAGAGAGGATCACCTCATCCATCATAGCCACTTATGAGCCATAGGATCCGCTGAGTGCGAGAGCTAAATCGCGTTAGCTCCCGCTGCACATACCTGCTGCCTCATTAGGTCAACCATGCTGCACGCAAGCTTGCACTGCATCCTGTGGCTGCAGTTAGGAATTATAGTGCTATATTTAAACCTGCTCACAAAGAACGCATAATATACTCTATTGTCCTGAATGCAGCAACTGTAGTAGGGGATTTAGCTGGCACCGAGTAGGCTACTGGCTACTCGCTGTTTTTTTTTTTCGTTTTTTTATCATTATTATTATTATTTCTATATCAATATCCTTCTCAGAGTCCTCATTCAACTGCCAGTGACAATGTACTCTGGTTCTGACTGGAGAGCTTCTCTGACCGTAAAAGTGGTGATTAAATATCAGGACATCGTTGTAAGAGGAGAAGACAAAACACAGCTCTGACAGGCACTGCCACAACACTAAGCCACAGCTCAACCCCTTGGAAATGCATTTCAGGTTGTGGAGAATAGCTTAATGCTATTGGAGCTCTGTCACTTTGGCTGCAGACTGACGAGATGAAGTGTTTAGCACTCTGAACGAGGTGTTTCATTTCTGACAGCTGAACCACAATCAAAACCCCAGCATGTGCAAGATGACTGACGGCTTTTAATGAACAGAGCCTAACAGATGAGTGGGGCAGAAAGAGAAAGAGAATGCGAGAGAGAAAACGTGCGCTAGAGTGGATAGTATTTGCTTTGTCACAACAAAATGGACCTGATTGAGAAGATCCTTGTTTACTTTGGCGTTTTAAGAAGCTGGAGACGGTTTCTTGTTAAGCATAATAGGAGTAGTGTCTGCAGGGTAGCATTACAAGACTTTTTTTTTCTTAGACTGATTTTTAGAGTAGCTTGTACACATTCTAGAGTATCTACAATAACAACACTGCATATACAATTCTGTAAATGATTACGAAACACAGAGCAAAACAAAATGTGTTGGTCTCTCTGTATATGCATGTATGTGTCTGTTAAAAGGCTGTGTTTAGGTGTAGAAAAACTGCAGCTGCAGCGGTATCATGTTTCAGACAAATTAGAGCAAATCTGCTCCCAAAGACTACAGCATTAAATCAACGTCATTACTCCATTTCTGTCAGCTGCTGCCTTTCACCCAACATGATACCACAGTCCAAGCTAAAAATGCCCACACAGGTGACCTAACAATGATATATATAATATGCACACAGCTAGAAATATATTAAAATGCACTCTGTTTTTACCCATGGCGTCTTTCATGTTTGTGTGCTCTCATGAGTAACCTCTTATCCACCCATCATTTTAACTCCATATCTCAGTTATTAGTTGGCATTAATGAAACAGGAAAGAGGATGGTAATCATCAGGAATGTTCTTTTTAAACAGGATACTTTTAATATCCTCAAAAAGGGTGCAGGTAATCTAATTCAACCATAGAAAACAGCTGAAGATGGCAGGAAGATACATCTACAGTGCAGTAACTGAGAGCCAGCACAGTGAAATAGAGCCATGGTGGTAGTATTTAGGCGTTAGCAAAAAACCTCCTTTAGTCTCAGCCATGTGAGCTAAAAAAGCTGCAGTGTATTTGATGAGTGCAGTCTCATCTATCAGCCAAGCTCTGATGGTGGATGAGGGCTACTCACATCCTGTGAGCTGATCTAAAGATGAGTATCGAGCCATTTCCCAAGTAACTAATGAGGGAAGAACAAAGATTTTCACTTTAGTGGAACTGCAGCACGCCGGTCATGTCTCACTTAAAATGTCTTTGAATTCATTATTGCTTAATGGTTTGGAGTGAGCACGATGTGGGTGAAACCTGACTAAGCCTGTGAAGAGAGACTTTGAATAGTGGGAATAAGTGACCCGCTGGAATAATATCTCTCATAAAAAGACTGTGGCAAGTAATTGCTTGTTTCAAGAGCAGACACCTAATCCACAGTGTTTGTAAAGGGCATTGTAAAGTAAATAACATATTTTACAGGTTATACCAGTAAGTGAGAGTAAAAACATTGGTTACAACAACAGGTAGTTTTAAATCACTGTCAACTATCAAGGCATGCTTACATTAGTTTAAGTGGCTCGTCTTAACTGCTTAAATGACCCCGTGTGTGAGTCACTTAGTGTAAATGCAGATTTGCAACATTAGGTTCAGTGTGTACCTTGAATTTTTGAAGGCAGGCATGCACCCTGGGTGTTGTGCTAGTTCAACTCGTTCAAACTAATGGGGAAATCCTTTCTAGTTTGGGAGGAACCAGCTTAAACACAGTTCGAACATGAACATGGAAAGCTAAACACAGAGCTCACAATTGAACAAGGGACCCTTGAACTTTGAGGCTACAACCTCAACCGTCATTCCCCACATAAATACTGTAAGTACTTGTTTTGAACCACATATATACATCATTAATATTAGTTCTTTATTCTTTACTGCAATGGTCAGATCACACCGATGTCAACCTCCTTTGCAAATGTGAATATAAACTATAGTAATAAAATAGTAAAATAGTAATAGTAAAGAAAAGATAGAAATAGAGAAGAAATAGAAAAGAGCCTTAAAGAAAGTAACCCAAGAGGCAGTAAAAAAGATTGTTTGAATCTGTTAGATGATTCAGACTACCTTAGATTGTCAGTTGTAAAATGTCTTTTGCAGCTTGAAGTATGAGTAATATGAGCATGAACCAGCAAAGAAAAAAACTGCACTTTCTTTATTTTATAGCTGCTTTTATTTTTAACTCCTTCTAACAGAACATGGGACTTTTTATCTGTATTCTGTTTTGTTACATAGATTACAAGAAATCATATGCACGCATGCACGCACGCACGCACGCACGCACGCACGCACACACAAACACACACACACACACACACACACACACACACACAGGCTGGATAGCTCTCGTCTTTGTGTTCTGTCAACACTAAGGCCTGGGGGGGGCACTCTGGGATGACAGGTGGAAGGAAAGATGCAAAGAGGTGGGAGGGATATATGAAAACTGGTGAGTCTGGGGGTGCATAGTTGAGAGGCCAAGAAAATACTAGACATTCTCGCCGTCTTTAATCAATCCTTATCATAGAAATGTGTGAATACGTACTGTCATTCATGTCCTCACCTAGAAGGCATGCAGACAAATCATAATAACTATAGTTTTTAGAGCCAATTTATTTTTAATAGAAAGTGATATAAAAAAGGTAAGCAGGGTCTGTGTAATATATTTTGTCACATTATAAAGATTTTTATGCTAGTACAATTTTAATAAATTTAATAACAACAGAATTACATTAGTACTCAACCCTTAAAGCTATGATTCTGCCTGACAGTTCTGTAATTTTAATATAAGATAAAATATTTAAACACTTTTCAGATATTTCATGTAAAAGTATAAAACTAAATCTCACACATATTAAGTGAAATTTAAATAATATTTCTTACAATAACTCAAAGTTTTACCCAAAATGAACAGAAACATAAAGGAACCATATCATTCCAATGCTTATGCAAGTCATTTATAATTGAGGCTAGTTATACAAAGATTATTTCACATTATTGAGAAGTGGAGCCTAACAACTATGCAAATCTGATCAAATGTGTGCTGTGATAGCCTCATCTTTGGTTATTTATAGAGATATTGTCTATATTTGGGTTGTTTCATATGTTATGAGATCTTCAGTACATTTAATGGAAGCAATCTGTGAGAAACGAGCCTAACAGAAGAAAGTCAGTAAAATCAAACGACACATGAAGGGATTGGTGACATCTCTTTCAACTACTTGAGACTAATCAACTTGCCATATTAAAGTTCACATATAACTCTGGTTGCTTTATATCGAATTCGTTGCCTTCATTCTGTATCTGGTTACTGCAGCATGCTTTATACCTTTGGGATTTTTTTTGTTGTTGCAGTTAATGCATTTTCCTCCTGGGTAAAGCCAGGCTGGGTGCACCAGGCACCTTCATGCAAACGTGCTGAAAATGGATGCCACTACGCTTCGGGCGGCTTAATCCAGATATTTCTTCTTTGACATTTTTATGGAAGGGCCGAGCAGAAGAGTATTGAAGTTGAATTACAGTGGAACAAAACAGACCTCTTGCTACAGTAGCTAGGAATCTGAGCATGGAGCAAAAGCACAGATGTGGCAGATCAAATTTCAGGGGAAGCCAAAGTTGCACTGGCTTGCAAGTCTCTACAGATGCACAGGCTTGAAGAAGTTACCAAAACTTTCCGCCAGCCGCAATGGACTGAGATGACACATGCTTGTCCATTGTGGTGGTAATAGTGCTGATGGTGAATGACATACACCAAATTTGGATTTGAGGGAATAGCCATTTTCCACTGTACGTGTTTAAACATAGCTGCTGAACATCACAGCAGTGCATGTTGACAAGCTCGTGGGCCAGTGTGACTTCACACTCTCGCCACTGCAGTGTAGTCAGGACAAGTGGATTGACCTCTTTTTGTAATGTGAGATGGTGTTGTACTGTGGAATTCACAAACTTTCATCTCTGTCATCAAATCCTTTCATCACGAGAGACTCAAAGGGTTGACTAGTTTCCAGATCAGGTAGAAACACAGCTGATTTAATTCATATTAAGCACTATGTTTATATGATTGAAAAAATCTTTTTTGTGTCTTTTTTTCTCTAGCTTCAAAATGCCATTTCATTCAAGCTATTTTAAATTAACTTCATATCAATTTGCCATTACGAGTAGGTTGGTCAGGAAGGTTTGAATACGCAGAAATACATGTTGACCTGTGTGTAATTGGTAAGCCTCGGAAGGCACTGGCAGTATTTACAACATACCATTTCATCAAATATTCTCAGGTTGACCCAGGCCACTCTGTTCAGTTAGAACTCATCTGGCACTGCACATTTCAGTGTAATGAATATTTGTGCTGGGAAGTGAAGCGTTGAGCTGGATGACTCAGGTTCATCCTTTAACTGCATTTGATGCTGTGCTCTGTTGAAATGTCTCTTGATCATCAGTCATCAGAGGCTTGCAACACACCTACAAGGTTCACCTGCAGCTAGCTATTCATGCTGACACCTTTTAAAACTGAATGATGGCCAGGACACTCACGCACACTCGTGCACACACACACACACACACACACACACACACACACACACACACACACACACACACACACACACGCACACACACACACACACACAATTGCATCAGAGTCTGCACTTACACACGTGAACAAATGAGCAAATATACATCATAGCACTCCTACACACATGAACACATGCCTGCACACACACAAACACACACACACACACCTGGCTCTGGAAAGATGAGAATTAAAAAGAATCTGTGCAAAGGTGGCTACAGCTGTGAATTTCCCTTCTCGAGTCTCAAGAAGCGCAATCATTTTCTTATTAGCCCTTAATTCATCTCTTTCTCACTGTCGTACTGCAGGGCTACCATAGAGTTTATCTGAACCCTCTTAATTACTGAGGGGACCCTTCCTCAGAAATGAATCTGGCTCAACAGCTCCTGCAGGGCAAAAACAAGCTGAACACAAACAGCTTTTGTTTGATTGTGTTTTTTTTTTTTTCCTTTCCCCCTACACTAAGATTGATGTGGTCATTGAAAGACTGACCGGATCGATTTGGCTGCGTTTTTGCTGGGCCATAATGAAGTCATTGCACTGTGTGTTTTCATAGAGTTAAATAAGGTAGAGACAACTGAAGAACTTGTTACTTTCAGAAATAGAAAGCTGAGCCTGGAGGCCATGCAGTGAGCTGTAATAAATGCTCTCAGACTGTCCATTTCTCTGAATAACTACATTTCCCTGTGAGGATTCGTTTCAAGATCTTTGGGCTAATATACATTATTGATCCATGCATCTTTTTAATCAAACATGCATTAAATGGACGGGTTCCCTTTGCACCTCAGGGTGATACTTTTGTGAGTGCTTATAAAATGAGACTCACTGCAATGAAATGTCTCATATAAACAGCATCATTACAGATAACTCCAAACCAAGGTGGTTAGTCAAATTTCATATATTGGCAACAGGATGTTTATGAAGCTGGTTTAATTGCAAACACATATATAATTAATGTTCGGGGCTTTTTCAAATTGTAATTTTACATTTTGCATTTACGGAAGGCATTCTTTATCCAAAGGGATTTTGAAGAAGTGTGTTGAACTTTCTAGCAGCAAACATATTCTCATGCTAATCGAAATAAGCAGTGGGCTAAGAATACCATCTACTACACAGATGTTATTATGTCAAAAAAAAAAAAGATTTTTTCATAAGCCATGCATATTTAGGGCTTGTAGAAATGTTAAATTAATTAAATGGTTGTATGGTTGAACTAAATTAAATTGTATGGTTTTATGTGTCAGGACAAATCATCAGGTCTTGGCTAGCCGGTCTTATAATTACATAAATACAACTTCCAATGAACAACACATGTAGTACTACCTGCAACAGCAACTTAGCAATCGTGTTCTGTCTTCTGACTTTTTCAGTCTTTCACATTATAATGAAGGAATTTCGGGTTACTCTTCTTTACAACGTTCTTTCAGTTCATTGAAGTTTGTGGGCATTTGTTTATACATAGCTCTCTTAATGTCCCGACACAGCATTTTAGTCGAGTTAAGGTCTTGCCTTTGTTTTTATTTTGTTCTGTTCCAGCTATTCTATTTTAGTTTTGCTGGTATGATTAAAATCTTTGTTCTGTTGCATAAACAACGTTTTCCAAAATTTAGCAGTCAGACAGATAGACTCTCATTTCACTCTACAATATTTAGGTATACAGAGGATTTCATGGTCAGCTCAATGATTGCAAGGTGCCAAAGTCCTGTGGCTGCAAAACAAGCCCAAGTCATCCTCCATCCATCACTGTGCATGAGAGTTAGTATGACGTGGCACAGTGCACTATGGCCAAACATTTCCACTTTGATCTTGTCTGGTAAAAGGACATTGTTCCCGACATCTTGTGGTGTGTTTACAGGTAACTAAAGCTGTGCTGTCATGTTTTTTGCTGTCATGAAAGAAGAGGCTTTCTCCTGGCAACACTTCCAAATCGTACTTGTTTGGTCTTTTTCTAATTGTACTGACATAAACTTTCACATTTAAAAGACAAACTAAGCCCTGTAGTGTCTGAGATAAAACTCTTTATTTTTTATTTTTTGTGATTATTTAAAACATTGCCTAGTCTGACTTTGGTATGATTTCCAGCACTGCTCGACTGGAACCACCTTTTCTCAGACTGTAAGGTAAGTACACTTCAAGGCTTCTCTGTTCTGGCACCGAGGTGGTGGAATGAACTTCCCCTAGATGTCCGTACAGCAGACTATCTTTGAGCGACGATCAAAGACCTTCCTCTTCCTGAAACACTTAAATTAGCACTTTCCAAGTTTGCTTTGTAGA
The DNA here is from genome assembly GCA_024362625.1 of Silurus asotus. Taxonomy (NCBI): domain Eukaryota; kingdom Metazoa; phylum Chordata; class Actinopteri; order Siluriformes; family Siluridae; genus Silurus; species Silurus asotus. Next base: position 1,216,485 of record MU551645.1, read on the forward strand.
ATTCAAGAGTTATATTTATATTAAGTTTGTAATCTTGCGTACCAGTGTAGATTTATTCATTACTAGAGACTCAAAGCTGGGACGTCCACTCATTGAAAGATTAGCAACTGTCTTAAATTTACATTTACATTTGCGGCATTTAGCAGACAACCTTGTCCAGAGCGACGTACAAAAGTGCTTGAATGTTTTCCACTTTTGAATAATGTTACTCATTGCAGAATGATAAGCTTTAAATCGTTTGAAAATGGCCTTATAACCCTTCTCAGATTGATTGAAAGATCATTGCTAATATCTTTCTTCCTTGGCATTGTGTTAACACATACACGAATGCTAAAGACCACCAAACCTGGGTTTTAATAGAGGTGGTCACACTTGCTGATGATCAGTTAATGAAGAGCATTTGATTGTCAGCACCTGTTTGCTTCGTAGCCTCTTAATTCCTATGGAAGTAGTGGGTGTACTTCAGTTTCTTTATTTTGCTTTTATAATAAAAAAATAAATAAAGCCGTGGTTTAATATGGCATGTCTTTTTCATTTGAGGTTGTAATTTAAAGACCCTATAATGGCCAGATTGTTTTTGATGTCTTGATACGTAAAACTATAAAATTCAAAGAGGGTGTACTTTCTTCTTCACGTGACTGCAAGGAGTTTTACCTTCTAATTTAGTTTTACCCATATTGCATTCCATTGTCTCTTTGTATTAGTATGAGGATATATTTGATGAGGTTTTTTTTAGTAAATGTAAAATGGAATGAAATCTACAATTTTAAGAAAAACCACCAAACAAAAGTGAGAATTGAATTTATTTTTCAGTTCTATTTTAATTTATGATTGAACCAGTGTTTCATTTACATCTAATTTTAAATATGCCTAACTTGGGTAACCACTTTTGGTTTGTAGTACAAATAAAATGACACTGTTTATCTGAAACATTTCATTGCATTGAGTTTCATTTCATAAGCTCCCACTAATATTTGGCTGTTTTTTTCACTGGGCCATAATGAAGTCATTGAACTGTATATTTTCATAGAGTTAAATCAGGTTGAGACAACTAAAGAACTCAGAAATCGAAAGCTAAGCCTGGAGGTCATGCAGTTTAAGCTGCAATAACTGCTCTCGGTCTGTCTATTCCTCCAACTATTTCAAATATTATGTTCTTTTCCTGTGAGGATTTGTTTCGAGATCATTATCGATCCATTCATTTTTTTTTAATCAAACATACATTAAATGGACAATATCTTTCTATTTCAATGTAACCATGTGTCCAGGACCATATACAATAGAAGGCCAGCCACTGTCTTTGATTTAAACCTTGAAACTAAAGCCTATAGCTGCCCTGTGTATAATGCCATTTAGGACACATGTAAAGTGGCCATTGCTAAAATGTCACATTAAAATGAAACTGATGGTGACACTGTGATCATTAGTGGATCGTCAGCGTATTTCTCTAGGCTAGTTTATGAAGCACGTATTACAGCAAAGAGGCTATCAACTCAGCTTTTATGTACTCATATATTATGAGCTGCTATATTCAGTGCTCATTGTTTTCCAAACAGTGCAGATTCCTTGTAATGGATTCCAATCCCTCATTTAGTTCTATTGTCACTTGTAAGGGTTTGGCCTTACTTTGGGCGACATTTTATTGAGTTAATGGCTGCTGCTAGGATCCATTCCAAAAGCTTTAAATTGCAAAACCATCAATCTAGTCTGGTGTTTCTCACTCAAAGGGAGTCATCAATTAAGAGGCTGGTGCTCCCTGTATTTTGGCCCAGACCCCATTCTCCCCCTCCTCGCCTACGAATGGCCTGTCTATTCTGAGACTTTGCAGAAGAGAGAGAGAGAGAGAGAGAGAGAGAGAGAGAGAGAGAGAGAGAGAGAGAGAGAGAGAGAGAGAGAGAGAATGATAGAGCTCAGCCTCAGGGCACATTATTATTACCAAAACCCATCTCATGTGTTTTTTTTCTCTCTGTCTCTCTCTCTCTCTCTCTCTCTCTCTCTCACTTTAAACTTAATATCTAGAAGAGCTATAAATGATCTGTGGGTCAGCCTTTTTGTAAAACATGATTAGACTCTAATTATAAAATTGACTATTTATGGTATGGATTTATTTATTTGTGTCCAGCATGAAAACAAAAAATCCACAAATGAACAAAAAAAATATCTAGTAGCCTTTTTAAAAGCACCTTTTACTGTAATGTGATCGGTTCCTACAGACGTCATCACACTTCTGTAGGAACACATCACAAAACAGTAAAAGTTTTTTTAAAAAGGCTACTGGATATATTTTTGTTCCATTCCTCTCAAATTTAAATAACAAATGTAAGAAAATTATCTGACTATTATTCATCTACATTTAATCTGTAGACGAAATAAAATTCATTTAACTGACTGCCTTGTTTTTGCCACTTTACAACTTTGCCCTTGACTGGTGCTTTAGAATAAAACTCTGCTTTTTATTTATTTTTTGACAATGCTTTCAATTAAGTTTTAATTCTTGTGTTATAGCAGTATATGATACCCTACTGCACTTCTACCTATAAAGATAAATCAGGGATTAAAGTGTTCAGGAATCTCTGCTACACCACTATTCCCTGAAGCACTATTTCTGAAACTGATCTGAGGTTGCTGTTTTATGAGCATTTATACACAGAGTTATTGAAATATGCATTTTTGCTTTATTTAGAGACTTGAATCATTTAAGAATAACTATAATTGAAAAAAGAAAGAAACAAAGATGCAAACAAACAAAAACAGACAAGTAAGCCAGAAAACAAGCAACCAAATTGGATGTGTAAACAAACAAAAAAGTAATTAACTAGTAAATAAACAAGAAAACCAGAAAATAAAATAAAAACTAAAAAACTAACTACACAAACAAACAAACAAATAAATTCCATGAAACATCATTTCCCAAAATGATCAGATGTTTTGCTGTTTTTTTTTCTTTATAATAGAATCCTTTAAGAATAACTACAATAAAAAGTAATAAGAAAACAAATCAGTAGACAAGCAAGCAGGAAAAAATAAAGAGGACGTGTAAACAAACAAACAAATGAATGAATGAAAGAATAAATGAATGAATGAACGAATAAACGAATGAATGAATGAATTTCCTGAAGAACCATTTCCCAAACTGATTCAAGGTTTTCCTGTTTTCAAATTTTATTTATACACGGATCATTGAAATATGTATTTTTTTCCCTTTTTTTCCTTTTTTTTTTTTTTTTAAAAAAGAACAGAGTCCTTTAAAAATAATTACAATCTTAAAAATGACATAAGCTAAATTGCAAACAAGTAAATAGACAAGCAAACAAATAGGTCGTGTAAACAAACAAACAAACAAACAAACAAACAAACAAACAAACAAACAAATAAAAAGAAAACCAGCAAACAAAAAACAAAAAACCCAAACAAACAAACAAATAAATAAACCAATAAACAAACAAACAAACAAATAAATAAACCTAGTTGGCTGGTCATCAAATGTCTTGTTTTTTTTTTCTATCCTTTATTAAAGTTGGCTGCTTTTCATGTCCTCACATTGAGAAGGACATTTCGTGTTGGTTTCGGTCAGATGTGTCTTAAATAATGGTCTTCTCTCCCCCAGTGCTGCAGGTGGGTCTTCGGCTCCCAGCCCGAGGCGCTTCCCAGCTCGTTCGGGCTGCTGCGTGGCTCCGGGCGCCGGAGGAAATTGAATTAGCGCTCCGTCCGCGCGCGTGTAAACAACACAAAGCCAATGACACGCTTCATAACGCCTGCGCGTGAACGCGAGTCACAACTAGGAAGCAGATTTACTCAAAAAAATACGTTACACGAATGACGCAACGCCTCTGCTGTATAAAGAAAACATATACAGAACTAATCCTTCGTTACTGTAGGTGTCTGTCACTTAGAGCACAGATATCAATCTTCCAGTCCCCCCCTTCATTCCCACACTCCAGTGTTTTCCCTCTGTCACATTCTGCGTGTTTTTCTTCGTCCATCTCTGCCTGTCCGCTCATGTGCTTTGGAAGTCGGTTGCTGGATTCAGACCCAACTCAGTCATTTGCCGTTGTAGCACATGGCTGACAGAATAAACACTTCAACAGATGTGTGATGAAAGAGGGAAAGAGAGTTGTGTGTAGAAGTTTGCCACAGGGCACACCGTGAACTTCCAAACACAACAGTGAGTTTCTCAACAACAACAACAGGAGTTTGTAAATATATATTTTAAATCTATCTCTTTATTTGTGATGGTGCTTATTATTATTATCATAATAATAATAATAATAATAATAATAATAATAATAATAATAATAATAATAATAATAATAATAATAATGACAACAATAATAATAATAATAATAATAATAATAATAATATTGCTGAGGTGGGGGGGGGGGCGGTATCATGATGATGACGCAAAT
>MU551645.1:1228424-1252297 GCA_024362625.1 Silurus asotus
GATAATACTTGTTTATTGAAAACTGTATTTTATTATATATTTGCAGTTCTATTTATATTTATTTGATGATATATACGGCTTTGTTAGATTATTAAAAAATAATAATAAATTGACCTACATATCGTGCATGATTATGGCGATTATGGATTATTAAGGCATGTCGAAAGTATGTGTATTTTATTTCACAGTGGTCTTTATATTTNTAATAATAATGATAATACTTGTTTATTGAAAACTGTATTTTATTATATATTTGCAGTTCTATTTATATTTATTTGATGATATATACGGCTTTGTTAGATTATTAAAAAATAATAATAAATTGACCTACATATCGTGCGTGATTATGGCGATTATGGATTATTAAGGCATGTCGAAAGTATGTGTAGTTTATTTCACAGTGGTCTTTCCATTTTTAAGCCTGAGAACAACATATATTTTAAACAATGCTATTTTTTTTCAAAGTCACCAAATAAAGACAATAGGGAAAAAATCCCGTGTGTGTGTGTATGTGTATGTGTGTGTGTGTCTGTGCGCGTGTGTGTGTCGGTTTCGCACTCCGACGCGAGTTTGCTATGACGTCACCTTTATTAAGATGAAAATGAAGAACACTATGGATTTCTCCACATCAAATATTCACAGGAGCCGCTCTATTCTCATCAATTATTAAAATGAGAGAATGATATGTCAACTGGAAAAGCTCTTTTGTAAATATGCTTATCAATTTTACTCATAGTCACTTTGGGCCACTCGTTTAATATGTTTTATCTTTGCCCAATCTTTGAATGGTTTTTTGAATGGTGTTGCGCAGCCCCCTTTTGTGTCTTTTACACTACAGTGAATTGTGGCAAGCGTTCATTTTTTTTTCCTCCTGTGGTTATGTTATAGGGATTTTGCAGGATCTGGTCTTTGGTATATTTTTTTATGCGCCACGAGCTTTTTATTGATATAAACGTTGTTTTTTATGAAACACATGAGACCTGTGAGCTTTACATGGAGTTGTACACGTTTATAGGCTTCGACCATTTGTTTGCGAAATGTACACGCCTTTCATACACCCGTCCTTTCATTATTATAGTTTTTCATGTAATGTTGTTCCCGAAAATTCTCACACACTATATTACATTTAGTATTTCTTAATCTACGTTTTTTTAATATATATTTTTTTAATTTACAATTGTTCATATTATTTATAAATTATTTGCGCAATCAAAACGTCATCATTTTTTAATGATTTTTTTATTATATAATTGTGCTCGATTAATATTATTACAATCTCTTCTCACATTTATTATTATTTTTTTAATTTTTATTATTATTATTTATTATGATTCCTCGTTTATTTTTATTCCAACTCATTTTTGGTTTAATTACAGCCCCGGTTGTGTAAGAGTGTGAATTCTGTAGGACTTTCTCCCAGCAGTGTTCTCCATCATCTCAAGTCGCATGTCCGCATTTCACAACAAGTGTCCCACCAGGGCTGGTGGTGCTGCCTGAGACCTGATATTCACCGCGCGCCGCACATCTCAGGACCTGCGAGGCGATGAAAGGCAACACCGCGTTGTTTTTTTTGTTGTTGTTAATTGACTCTTTGGCAGTTTGCAAGTTTGTTAAAGAGCAGAAATGCATAAACAGCCCAGTCAATAAAAATAGATGGTGCGGTGAAAAGGACAAACTCGGATCGGCGTTTATTTATTTATTTATTTGTTTATATCTGAGGGGGATTTTGCCCTAGCCATAAACGCGTTTAAAATGGAATTACCACGAGGCAGTGTGTGTGTGTGTGTGTGTGTGTGCAATGCGTGCAATGAACACAATAGTCATTATTGCTATTGCTGGCCTCGTGTCTGTAACCTTAATGTGTTTTTTTTTTGTGAGTGTGCATTTGTGCTCTAATGTTGCTCGGTTGCACAGCATGCGCATTACAGCAGCACGAGCACAAACCAGGACACATCAGCAAGCCGTTATTAACATTACGAAGGAGAAATGAAATTGCACGTGATTAGTGCTCAGGCTGAAACGACCATAAGAACCACGCTGTCCCATAAAAATCCCCGTAATGAAAGCCAGTGGCCATTGCACGGCGTCATTGTCCGGATCTCGAGCGGACGTTTGATGCAAATGATTGCTTTTTGATTTTATTCCATCTTTTCTCTGAAATCTGGAGGAAAATCTGAATCATCCCGAATCGCCATTTCCGAGCATAAAGTGCGACATTGGGTTCCAATATTCCTTTGCAACACACAATACACACACACACACACACTCCATCACCACCACCACCACTGCATCCATTATATGTATATTTATTAGATTGGCACAAAGGTAATATTCGCCACGGGAAAAGGCGAGCGTTGTCGCATGAAGGTGATATTGCGTTGAAGTGATTTTATTACTGTCCGCATATTCTCTGAGGTAGGATTTGATATTTTGTGTATGTGTGTATGTGTGTGTGTGTGTGTGTGTGTGTATCTGTGATGTACCCACGCTAAATTCTATTATAGCGACATATCATTTAGAATTCCCTCTGCTTGTCGAGCTCGCAAAGGGCTCATACGATTTTGGTTTCTAGCTGACCCGTTTATTTATTTGCTTTCTCAATCTTACTCTCTGTGATATAACATTCTCTCTCTGTGATGCGTTCACCACCTGCCCTGTGGTGACAAAACAAAAGAAGTAAAATACCTTGTTAAATATTTCATTTCATCACATTCCTTTTAAAATCCAGTTTCTACTTTGGAAGTGTTTATTTATTTTTGTCTTTTTTTTTCTAAGCACTAATTTCATTGATAGTCATTATATTCATATTAACAAGCTCACATTGTAATAAGTCATTACCGTCTGATCACATCGATTCTGTTGCGACCTTGAAAGGCTGTCAGTCAGACTCAGGGCTGTAATTAAAAGCAATCAGGTTTCATTGTTTTGCAGAATTGATGTGATTGAGCATCTGATCACATAACAAGCCTCGTCACTTCACTTTAACTCTAAGATGGACAAAGGTGCATGCACACATCCAGGCTCATATGTTAGAGGAATTCTTTTTTCATTTATTTATTAGTATAATTTTTTTTTATGTTTTTAGACCTTAAAGTATTTAGTATGCGGTCCTGCTGGACTGTAAGCAATTAGTTTTACATTTAACATTTTATTTTAAAATATCTGTACTTCATCATATCTTATATTTCACATCATGAAATAAATTAAAAAATAAAAAAATAAAAAACAGGCTGTTGCTCACTACTTCTAAGCGAATACATGAATTGCATTCATTGATAACCTGTAGACCATAAATACTAACCTCAAGGTTCTCAAGAGAGTTTGCATGGAATAAGTTTGCTCTCCATGTGCGTCTGTAACAACAGAATTTGCTCGCCTTAAAAAGCATTAAATAACAAAGATAATTATTCATTTAGTTGTCATTGATCGATTTTTTTTTTATCTTCAGTACTTAAATCAATTCAAAAGCAAGCACTTTTACTCAAGTAGAAATGTAAAAGGATTACTATTACTTAATTACAGTTTAATAGGGTATTTGTACTTTTACTCCAGTACTGGATGGCATGCTTTTTTTCAGGACTGTTAAACTGCAGGAAATGAAAGGTCGGACATAAAACCAGACTTTTAATTTATATTTATAACTAAATTAGATCGGGTGTCAGCTCTTGTGTATTCTTTCCAATAATGGCAAGTGTGGATAATGTCAAAGGTCTTTTAGAGTTCCTGTCTCCTGGCATCAGCTTGTGCAGGAAACTTCTGTTACACATGAGCGTGTCAGAATGTAGAAGATGTTTTTGGTAAAAAAAAAAAAAAAAGGCTTTATAGAAACCTAGCTCAGTATTAATCCCATACTGGTTCATATGACACAGTGTTAGCAGAAAACCAGTAAAGCTTCACATAGTATCCTCACATCACATTTCACCCATTTATCCCACATCTGTGTATGTCAGTTATCTATAGGCCTAACGTAATATAAAATCAATTTTTTTGTTCTCGGCTGTGACAAGACCTGTCGAGTTTGGAACACGGTGTAAGCATAGACCATGGCCAAGAAAACCAGCCGTTAAAAATGTTAAAATATTTGTAATCATTTCCCTAAATAGCTCCTTTATTAGCTTCGCAAGTGTTAACATGAGAATGCTTTTGGGGAAACCCGGCCGTGAACCAGTAGGCCGTGTAAACGCTGACTTTTAAAGTAATTATACAGAGCATCTGACATTTCTAGGTTAAATTACAAAGCTATACTGTACCCTCACCACACCCCCACTGCAGATGTTTTGCACCATTAACACACGTCAAGCGCTTTTTAAGGGTTCATTTCATAATTAAGAGTTCGTACCCGAGTTCTTCTCGGAAGTCCTTTTCAGCTAGAGAAACACTGATGTAAGGATCGTTACAGAATCTTTCAAATATATATTTTATTGTAGAATGCTATTTGTAGGATCTTTCTTTTTTTTATTATTACATCATAAAGGCAAACAAATATATTGTGCAGAAAACATTTATGCTCTAATAAATGTCTGTACAGTTTTAGGCAATTATTTGACAATATCTAATTATACATTATAGTTCAATGAGTATATCTAATTATTTTTTTAGACATTCAGTTTGTGTGTGTGTGTGTGTGTGTGTGTGTGTGTGTGTGCTTAATTCCACTTGATCTACATACAATGAAATTCTTTATTCCACAATCTTTTATTTTGCATCACATCACTTTTTAACTTGATCCAGCAATTGTTTATTTATGCAATTGTGTATGTATGTCTGAATGTATGTATGTATGTATGTATGTATGTATGTATGTATGTATGTATGTATGTATGTATGTATATGTGTGTGTGTATGTATGTGTGTATGTATGTTTGTATGTATGTATGTATGTATGTATGTATGTATGTATGTATATGTGTGTGTATATGTATGTATGTATGCATGTATGTGTGTGTGTGTGTGTGTGTGTGTGTGTGTGTATGTATGTATGTATGTATGTATGTATGTATGTATTTATTTATTTTTTGTTAGATTTTCCAATTTTGTTATTGACTAACAAAATATATTGCAGTGAAAATGTACATAAAAAAATATCATATACACATACAAATACACAAAGAAAAAAAAAAAAAGAAAGAGAGAGAGAGGGAGAGAGAGAGAGAGAGAGAGAGAGAGAACGAGAAAGAAACATTAAGTGTAAACAAGACACTAGGTTTAGCCAAGCTCATATCAGTTACTCGCCGCTGTCAGTGAGCAGGCCCGGGTGTGTGTTCGCGATTCACCCCTTTAACACAGTGCACTGTTGATAAACTTGAACAGGCTGTCGATAAGCACTCAGAGGGCCTTTCTGTGCCTGGGGCTCTCCTCAGGTCTCTACAGGGCTACGGTGCCTGCGAGCCTCATCTGAAGTAAACTCAGCCAGGGTCTTCCCACATGGTAAAGTTAGAAAGCAGTAACTTTACTTCCCATGTCTTTGTCAAGCTGTATGTGTCCAGGTGAATTGCTTTTCTTTTAAAGGCTCTGGCATGCAGGAGTTGGTGTTGGAACTATGATGATATCAAATGTTGCGCTATTTTATGAGTTCTGGTTCCACATTGTCAACTGACTGTATAAAACTGTAAAAAGGACTCATAATCACACACACTCTGGTACAAATGATAGTTCTCACTCTCCAGTGTTCTCTATTTTTTTTTTAAGATTTATAATCACATCCTTGATATCACCCAAATATGGATGGGTTCCTCTTTTGAGTCTGGTTCCGCTCATGTTTCTTCCTCATTCATCTATGGAGTTTTTCCATGTCTCTGTCACCCCAGGCTGCTCATCAGGCATAAATACACATCATTCACTTTCATTCCTAAGTTCTGTAAAGCTGCTTTGAGACAATGTCCATTGTAAAAGGTCCTATAGAAATAAACTTGAACTTTACTACAGAAGTATCCACACATAACAAACCTTAAGAGCACACAGCAGGCCATACAAACCTGTGTCCAATTATCCAGGCAATCTGTTCTCACACTGAAATACAAACAGCCAAAGTGTAATTAAAGTTACTGTCATGCTGTCAGTACTGCATGACATACTGTCAAGTAAAAACGTATGCATCAAAATTTTAGGCTGTGGAAGAAAATACTGCAAATTCATGGCAGATATTTGTAGTTTATATTTTAATCTCGTTTTCTATTCAGCAAAAAATGTATATTAACTTTACAAGTAGACAAACAATTGAAGTATAATGAAAATGTCCTTTTAGATCTATTTGCACATTTAAATCTGGAAAGTACCTCTATTTTACATATATCTTTTTCTTTAGATAGGTGCATAGAGTGTACAGTTAAAATGTTAGCTTTTTATAAAGATACTCTTTATAAAGGTACATTAAATACACATGCCCATGTAAAATATGCATATGAAAGTTATTAAAGATTAAGGTATTACACCAGGGTCAACGAAAGGTCATTGTTATTATTATCATAAGAATGTATTACAATTTGAATTCCGTTTAAATAGTAAAATATTTCATTTATTTAATTTCTATCTATCTATCTATCTATCTATCTATCTATCTATCTATCTATCTATCTATCTATCTATCTATCTATGTATCTATCTATCTATCTATCTATCTATCTATCTATCTTTTTGCTTGCATGTTTGTTTGTTAGCTACATGTATGTACACTGCACATCTGTGACGCTTTGACAGTGCCCATATCTCGGATGTTGTTAATCCTGCACATCTGTAATGGCTTTAGCTAAGCGCGTTTGGGACATTGCACATCTGTAATGTTTTCAACACTGCACCTCTGTCCTTTTTGCAACACTGCACATCGTAGTGGTTTAAACACTGCACATCTGTAGTGTTTGTTTTAACACTGCACATCTGTAATATTCTTAACACTACACATCTGTGGTGTGTTTTTTACGCTGTAATTAAACACTGCCTATCTGTCATGTTTTTAATTTAACGCTGCACATCTTTTGTTTGTACATGTTTTCCAGCTGCGCTCTCTCCGTTCTCGGTAACGCGGCGGATCGGTCACCCGTACCAGAACCGCACGCCGCCCAAGCGGAAAAAGCCGCGCACGTCGTTCAGTCGCGTGCAGATCTGCGAGCTGGAGAAACGCTTTCACCGTCAGAAGTATTTGGCCTCCGCGGAGCGCGCGACACTCGCTAAAGCGCTCAAGATGACGGACGCGCAGGTGAAAACCTGGTTCCAGAACCGCAGAACCAAATGGAGGTGCGCAAAGTTTCTTTCATTTATTTAGCGCAACTCTTCCGAAACAAACAAACAGCCAACCAACCAACCAACCAACCAAACAAACAAACAAAACAAAACAAAATTGTATGAGCAAAGTAACTTCACAAGAAATGTGTAATAGAATTGTACATGATTAAATGAAATGCCTTTTACTGCAAACTGTTTTACTGCAACAAGTTTGCCAACCTCATTTAATTTAACACCAACACCCCTCTCCATCAAACAAACAAACAAACAAACAAACAATACTATTGGCTTACTAAGGATAATAATCTTGTCTGTGGCTATCTAACTCTCTTTCTCTCTAACAAAATATATTACAGTAAATAGACTGTAAAATAGTAACATATATAGTAAATAGTAAATATAAGGCATTTTTTTCTCAGATATCTGACATACTTTTCTAAAGGTTTTATTTATTTATTTTATATTATTTATTTTTTTATTTTTTTAGATCCAGGTCCAGAAATGTTTAGCTTTTATTTATTTATTTTTTATTTTTTTTTAGATCCAGGTCCAGAAATGTTTAGCTACAGTGATTAGCTTTTTTTAGTGAGACCTCCAGGTTTCTGGGATATAGATAAAAAAAAAAATATATGTATATAATATACCCAAAAGCACTCATGAATACAAACCTTCGCGAAAACGAATTAATTTCAGATGTTGCTTAAGATGGTAGCTTAATTCAGGCATAATAAAATCACTAACCTATTACACCTTCTTTAAAATAAATAAGTATTTAAGTATAAATGTAGAACATGCTAGAAGATTTCAGCATAAAGAACAACTAAAAGAATGATTTAACAGGTCAAAGGGCAAAAACTGTACAGAAAACTCCTCTTCAAAATGCAACACAGATAAATTATGAATAAATGATCGAGTGTTTGATTAGACAACAAATGTTCAGGGCTCTGCCTACATATGCAAACAAACTTGTCATTTTGGATACACTGTTTTGTTTGCAAATACTAGAGCTGTATGTCTCACTAGTTGCATGAGGAAGTGTTGATCCAAACCTGTGCAATGAAGTGGATGTAGGAGAAAACAATCACAAAGTGCAGCTTTAAAATTTAATTTGACATATGTGAAAAGTGCTGCAGGATACAAAACGTAGCGCATGTAATGAGAACAATAAAAAAAGCACGGCTTTTAGATTGGAACCGTTTGTTAAAATTTGGGCTCGATCACACCGATCCCCAGTTGGCAGTAAATGTTTGTGTTTCTTTCGCACCAAGTCAGACAGCTCTCTTTGCCAAGAGTGAGATTCATTGAAACGAGCACTTTGCATCTCGTGGTAAAACAACACTTTGGTTTTGCTTAGCTCTGCTAAACGTTTTCCCTTTCGTTTTCTTTGCATGCCATTTTCCTCGGCCAAGCAGGAGTGCTGCAGCTCTTAAAAGCTTACATTGAAACTTGCTTTCTAGTGCATTATGGAGCCCATAGGTCTGAATAATTGAGTGTATGTCCATCCTTTCGCTTTAATCCAATCAACCTGTTGCTGTTGGCTCTTTTAGGACAAATGAGTGTGCAATCTAATTAAGGCCAGGCTGACTTACCTTGGTCTTTTTTATCAACGAGCTACAGTGGGCAGGCGAGATGCTGCTAAAGCTGATGCATTTATAATGAAGCTGAGTCATGGCCTTTAAAGAATTCAAATAGATTAAAGCCATTTTGATGTGTCAACTCAATAATATATCCTTCTCTATTTCATTTAGACATTAGAAGAATCGGTTGTTGGCTACTTAGGTGAAATTAGTAGGCCATATAGTATGAATTTATCTTACATATAGGGTAACGTGAGAGCTTCATTATCTCCCGAGAAGGTATTCGCTATTTTACCGTAAAGAAAAATATTGTTGCAATCAAATAAGTGGAGCAAGAATATTTGGAATATGTATTAACAAATAAAAGTATGTCATATAATATGTCTTTAATGTCTATTATATAAAGAAATTACACTTAATACATGATTTGGTATTTGACAAACCCACTAATAAACAAACCTACAATACTGCATATCCTATGTAATATATATTTATAACTAAACTCCGTCTCATTTTCCAAATTGGCAGTCTGAACCGCCGAAATCTTCAAAACGTAAAGGTTCATTAAAGGCCATTGATCCGTTGCAGTATGAGAAATCTGAGACCCTGAAAAGGAAGCTATGTTTACTAGCTTTATCACATCTATATAAGAATAAATGGATGGATTTGTGTAGTGTATTATCATCGAATTTGCTCTAACGGTTGCTTAATGGAAGCTGCATGGATATTACAGCATTTTAGGTCAGCATTTTCCTTAAAAGCATCTCCCAACAGGTTTCTAAATTATTTACAGTGTATGAGGAGTGCTTATCATGGGCAAGACCCAATGCATGTCACACACTTACCTATGTAGTTTTTTCGATATTGACCACGGGTGGAAATGTTGCAGAAATATGATGTTCTTATAGCTTACCAAAGTAGAGACCACAGCATCGTTTCAACACGTTCACACCCTCTATGTGTTAATCAATGTTTCTGCCCTTAAATATACATCTCGTTGTTTTAATTCCCACACTACAAGAAAATGATTTGGCTTATCTACAATGTCTCTATAACATGTTCAAACAGGATCTAAAACAAGGCAGGAAAAGTCTATGTCAAATGATCCGTTGAAAAAGCATTCTCCCTTATAGGAACCTACAATAGATGCAGTCGATTCTTAATACGGATATTGTGTAATGTGAAAGGAAAAAATCTCGTTCATTTATTCATTTTATTTGAAATTGGTGTTTCTTCTGTCAAGCTTGTGAAGTATCTAACAAAAGTGTGATGCTTAAAACTAAATATAACACTTTTATTTTCAAAATACAAATAAATAATTGTAATAAATTCAACGCATACATCTAACTATATATTTGGCCTGTATAATGGGTCTGAATGTGAGTTATATTTGTTAGATTAAATTATAGAATATATTTATTTAAGTGACAAATCTACTGGTTTGTATGCAGTCATTTTAGTAGTCATTTCTATAATTAAGTTGTAGTTAAAAAAAAACAAAAAAATTATTATAATTTTTTTTATTACAGATAAATATGAGGTATATGAGAACAGACTTCTGTGAAGTATTTAAAGAAATATTTACTAACAAAAATCAATACTAAAGAAATGTTTGCAGATATAATTATATGACTATCTAGAATATAATAGTATATGTGAAATATTTATTATATTTTATGGCATCTTTGATCTCAAGCATTACTTTACATATACAAGAAATGCTTGAGTGTGCTGTATTTATTACACTATTATTTATTGGGTTTTATTCACATCTTAGTAACTCACAAGAAAATGAACCCATACATTTTTTCTATTTAGGCTTAAGGTGTTCTATTGTTGGGAAATTCAGGAATAAAATGCTCTCGAATAAAAAGCTAGAACATTACTTTGCCTATTTGAATAATGAGCCTATATTTTGAATTCATGAAATTTCTCTTACAATTAAAGTGCTCCATTGTTTAAAAACAAACTTGAGAACTCACTGGGTAAAGCTCATTCAGTGCATAAGAATTTTCACTGAAATATAATCTTTGGTATTATTACAAAAAAATATATAAACAATATTTTTCATCATCCAAATCACAAAATATTTATGTTTAGACATGATCATTGGGCATGTGTGCAACTTTCAAAATGCATGAAAGCCATCAGAAAAAAAAATCAGCAATACTTTTAATAACTATGCTGAAACTAAATGTTTAATCATTATTTTTGAATGCTACATATTGGGCTAGGAGTTATATCTAAATCTTCTCTATTATCTTTGCTCACAGAAGACAAACGGCTGAGGAAAGAGAAGCTGAGCGGCAGCAGGCAAACCGTTTAATGCTTCAGCTACAGCAGGAGGCTTTCCAGAAGACACTGAGCCAACCGCTCCAGCCCGACCCTCTTTGCCTCCACAACTCGTCTTTGTACGCTCTGCAGAACCTCCAGCCGTGGGCCGAGGACAACAAGGTGACCTCCGTCACCTCTGTCGCATCCGTGGTCTGACCCACACCTCCCCATTTGTATTGGCTAATGAGAAAAGAAAGGATTTTTATAGCCAGGGTTTAATAGGATTATGGGACGCAAATTAGGGGAACATTTGGGTGGATCTCAAACACACATTTGGACTGGTTTCAGGAGCCTCATTTCTAAGCCATAAGTTAAGCGTATTTATTTTGTAAAGCCCTAGCAGAGATCTTACTTCATTCTCTCCTGCTCATTGGGTTCTCTTTCCAATCATAAATGGAAGGAACTGAGTCATTTAAATGCTTAATTTTACATGAATGGTGTGGAATCAGCTTCCTCTTTGTAATGAGATAATACTGACTTGGAAGAATTGTGGGGGAGGTCAGTGACAAATGAGTGTGTTGCATTTCTTCATTCCCAAATGGACTGTAATGGAGGTTGAAACCCAACACACTCCTTTTTTTCTGATAAATATTGTTACTCCCACCTGAATCTGGTCATTAGTTCATCGCTTACACTCCGTTTTTACTCCTTTTCCTTCAGCTGCCCGTATAACAGAGGGCGGCATCCTGTTGTCTCTTCCAACCCAAACGCGTGGATGAATTTCGCCCATCAAGACGGCTGCTTGTCTACGTGCCATCTGGCATCAACGAGGCCGACTCAACCACTGACTCGTTTGTTCTTGTTGTTTTGCTTTGAGCTCCGTAAGATGTATTTGTGATGCATGTTCACCGCGTCTCTTGTGTGTAGACTGGGACTGAAGACCCGGAGTTCTTCTTTACCTGAACTTTGCAAGCAATTACAGAAGTGCTCCCTGTGTATTCTTCATGATATGACATTGAAAAGTCCTTTTATATTAAACATGATTGTGACTTCTAAAAAAAAAAAAAAAGGCTATCGTTTTGAATCACAATTTTTTTTTTTTTTTTTTTTTTTACTGCGTCTACCTCTGTCTTTGCTTGAACCCGATAATGAAAACCGACAGATAATTGAGCGGATAACTGCACTTGACAATACTCATACTCTGTAATGTTTTCCACTATCGCTGTCTGTAGCTAGGAGGCTTTGAGTGGGGTTGGTATAAAACCTGATATGGCAAGGTGTTTTGTTGCCCGTGATCCATGTCTATCCAGTGCATGTGTGTGCTGGTAAACAAGTATTATCATCCAATTTTAAAAAGGAAAAGAAGAGTGAGTCAAAACAAAACATTTCCTCTCTGGATGCCACAGCACAGTGCTATCAGGGTTAATCTCCCGAGGAGGGGCGCAACGCTCTGCTGTATTCTCTGCACCAAATGAGCCTTCACACTCCACACTATACATGGCTGCCTCTCCCAGGAAATGCTGAAGAAGTAAACTGATTAGAGGAGTGTGTGGTGTGCAGTCTGTGGCCCACAGCAGAGAATCCACAGCAACATAAATCACAGGCTGCTGCTTGGATTGGAAAACAGACTATATTTAATACGAATGTCAGCGTTATCTCAGTAAAACATTACCCAGCTTTCTGGGTTACTTTTTTTTTCCTTTTTTTTTTTCTTCTAAACATTATTTAATCTTGATAAAATGATTTACTCAATTGCTTAAAAATGTTTAAAATAACATTTGAAGGTTTGTCTGATTAAAAATATTTCTTTTCACTAAAGTGTTTTCTGATCCTTTACAATGTTCAATTTTAAATATACCATTAGGTTAAAAATAAAAATAAAAATTGCTCTTAATGGTTTAGAAAACAGCAACATAGTGTTATAGTGTATAAGAAACACTGAAAAACTCCTTTATAGACTATATTATAAAACACAATTCTAATCGTTATATATTATTTTTTTTTATTAATATAAAACAGATTACTGTGGCACTGAATCACTTTTAAATAATAAAAAGGTAAATATTTGGAAAACTTTTTAATTGATTATTATTATTTGAAAGCTTTTACTATTCATATACAAACCATAGCATAACATAACATAAAGAACAATGCTAGCATCTGTCTGCACTATCATTTCCTAAAACTCATTCTAAACTCCAGTCCCTTTTTACATCCTTATGTTTACATTCATCACTGCTTATCTGTAGTATGAATGAAATGAAATAAAAAGCAGAAGAAAATGTATCTTTAGAAGCAGGACCTATGACCTCAGATGTTCTCGAGAGGTCATAGGTCGAGAGGGTTTCATATTTCCATAATTTCTGCAATCACGATTGCAATGTGAAACTCAGCAAACTCACTGGCGATCCTTTAACACTGACAGTCGAGCTGCGTGTATGAATACTGGAGGTGTTAATTCCACACTTGCTTGTGTGTCTGGTGGTATTCAAAATCCGATAGCTTGATAATTGTATAATGTTTATTTCATATCTACATATAACTTTATTTAAAGAGGTAAAACTCAAAACATTTACAAATCTAAATATGAATTACAGAAATACTTTACCGGGTGTAGAAATCAATATTCGAAGTTAAGTAAATGCGTTTAAAACCAGAATCTGAAAATCAGAACATTGTACATTTAAATAAAACAATGTGCATTTCTGCGGGTTAATATGAATATGTTGTTGTGGACTGTTTTCATGTTGGCAACTAAACTGTAGCATAAAAAACATTATTCACATTCCTTATTTTTTTTTTTAAGTATTCATATTATCTATGAATGAAATGTGTGTGTGTATATATATATATATATATATATATATATATGTATATACTATATATACTTTTCTTTATATATATCTTTACGCCTTCACTCAACACTGGTCTGAGTTTATAGTCAGAATTGATGTTGTCTTGCCTGGTTTAGAAGCTGTCAGTATGAGCAGACTACCTGGTGATACCTCTTTCACCCCTATTTCCTCCTCTAGCCCTCAACCACTTTCATCTCTCTGTCTCATTGCCGCTGTTGCGACGTGACTTGGATCCATTTACAAAGTAAAAAAAAAAACTCCTTTTTGCTCAGTTTTCAAAACCTGGTATTGTGTTTAGCTACAGGTGCTGTGAGATTCTTTTTATCACTGAAGATACCTCTTTATTTTTACAGTCTACACAATGGTCTTCAGAGTTTTGCGTAACAATAGACACCACATAAAGCAGTCTAGGTTGGACGTAGATGTTTACAGACAGTACAGGGGTAAATCAGTCTACAGTGTCTGGTCTAGTGGTGGAACGGTATTTAAAAAATCAGAGTATGATAAGCATAGAATCCAGTACCGCGGATTCCAACGTACTGTGATATCTAAAATAGTATCATCAGAACAAGCAACAAATTATTCGTTTACAGGAACACATTACAATTTTATTTGTATTTTTTTATTTTTTACCATATATTTTTTATTAGATGATCTTAAGATAAGCTATATACATTATATTTATGTCATATGTCATGATCAGTCCACATATACTATAATATTAAATTAAATGTATATTTTTTTATAATTTTGTAATTTGTTACAATATTTTAATTAACTATATTTTATAAGTATCATTTTAAACAGTCTTATTATTGTATACTGAGAAAATATATACTCATACCCAGAGTGTGACCCCTTCGTGCTTCTTGTTGTACTTTGCTTTGTTGTTTGATGCATTGATTTCATAACCTCGGCAATTAACGAAGCAGGAAATTAAAGGCTCGTCCCACACCAAAAAAAAAAAAGGGAAACAGCAAAAAAAAGACAGTAAATAGGCAGTAAAAAAATTTTAAGCTACTGTAATTAACATTTTAGAATTCTTAGGGTATAATTTGTTGAAAATTATATCTTATACTGTATTTTTTAAATTGGGTTCCACTGTAGTTCTCTATTTTAAAGAGAACTTGAACATTTTGATATAAAATAATTAAAAATAGTAGGAAATCCTAACATTAGAACCCAAGAAAAAAAAGTACATATATGTTGTAGGTTTAATAATATTTTACATAAGAACAAAGATATAAGAGGACATAAGAAAATGCAATTGCTTTATACGGTGCCTCTCACAGTTTAAAAAGATTGATTTAATTGTTTTTGAGACACACGCATTCCTTTTGTTTATATGAAACAAACTAGGTGAGGGCAAAAAAAACAAGAATTGGACAGTGAAGGACTGGAAAAAATGACTGCGGACAAATGACTCCAATTTTGACATTTTTGGCTCAAACAGAAGAACTTATGTAAAACAGAAAACAGGTGAGAAGATGTTACAAGACTGCCTCACAGCCCCAGTGAAAAACAAAAGTGGAAGCTTAGTTGTTTGGGATTGTTTTGGAGCAGGGAAGTTTGGAGATTTCAGCTGAATGTTTGGAGAAACTGAGTGTGAAGAGTGTGTAAAGCTGCTGTTGATGGTAAAGGGGGAGATTTTATTTTGCAATAAAAATAAACTTTATCATCTTTACATTAACAACAGTATGTAAATCTTCAAATGAAAGGTTTCACAATAAGAAAGTGTTAAAGCATAAACAATAAGAAGGACAGTAACTGAATCTATGTGGAACCAGTAAACGTGTAAACAGTTACCTGAGCTCAACCCCATGTGAAAAAAAAACCCTATACAGTGATGTCCTTCTACTATCCCTGTTAAAACATCAACCACTACACACCAAAATATTTGCTTTTGGATGAATGATGTTGATCTGTGCAATAGAATAAAGAAGACTCAGTGACGAGGCAAAATTAAACATTTCTTAATTACATTTCCCAAAGAAAATAAATACAAACGGTTAAGAAAAAAGTTTTGAATAATTGTATTGGTAACAATTAACATTTTTATGGTGGCACAGTAGTAAAAATAGTAGTGTTCCTGTCTCACATGTACAGTCCACAGTTTGATCCAAAGCTTGTGTTACTGTCTGTTAGGAGACATGTAATGTCTCCCTGTGTCTGACTGGATTTCCTTTATATTATACAGTTTCCTCTTGCCTTGCCCTTTTGCCCCTATTCGTGAATGAGTGTTCCATCAAAGATGTATTCCCATCTTACTCCCAGTTCACTCATTTTAAAAAAAAACTCTGTCACTCTGAACTTCATAAAATTTTTATGGAAATAAGACAGCATTTTTCCCCAAATCTGTCAGGATCATGCTTATTTTACACCAGCACAAATAACTGCAGGTGTATTGCAGTCTATTGTACTGGTCTATTGGTCTATTGTGGCAGTTTAGTCACCCACAGCGCACAGCTCAATTAGCCAATCACACCTCACACAGCTCAATAAGCCAATCACAACACGTCAGACAGCTCAATGAACCAATCACAACACAGCACACAGGTCCACAAGCCAATCACAACACAGCACACAGGACTATGAGCCAATCACAACACAGCACACAGGTCCACAAGCCAATCGCAACACAGCACAGGTCCACAAGCTAATTACAACACAGGACTATGAGCCAATCACAACACAGCACACAGGCCCACAAGCTAATCTCAACACAGCACACAGGACTACGAGCCAATCGCAACACAGCACAGATCCACGAGCTAATTACAACACAGGACTATGAGCCAATCACAACACAGCACACAGGTCCACAAGCTAATCTCAACACAGCACACAGGACTACGAGCCAATCACAACACAGCGCACAGATCCATAAGCCAGTCACAACACAGCAGACAGGACTATGAGCCAATCACAACACAGCACACAGGATTACGAGAAATCACAACACAGCGCAAAGGTCTCTGAGCCAATCACAACACAGTGCATGGCTCTGACACTTTTTCAGGTCTGAGTCTGTACCATTTTCTTGTAGACTTGAGTATATCCTAAGAAATGCTTCAGGTGCATTGAGGTGCTGCATTCATAATTTTGAGAAAGGCTATTATTATGACAAAGATTATATCAAAGATTATTATACACAAACATAAACTCCATCCTTGCTCTTAAAGCTTCTCACTGATATCAGCAAGCACCTGCATTAAATGAATTATAGGCAGAATTCTCAGGAATTAGAATTGTTGTATGATTGTATGTATGAATGAAAGAACGGGAAAAAGGATGAATGAAAGAAAGTGGGAATGCAAAAAAAAGGAAGAACACATGTGGGTCTCAACAAACCTGCACACAAGCTGCAAAAACAGGTCTTTGAAAAGGTTCTGCATGACATGCACTTGAATATAACACTACACCAGCATCTACCTGCTCTATTCTGCACTTCATACCTGTCACTCAACTCTGCTTCAACTGCACACAACGCTAAATACCTCTGCTGTGGCGAAAATAGTACAAACCCTCTTCCAAAACAACAAACCAGTGTCTTGGCACCAGATCACTGTGCTGCACTGACATACTGTAGATGCCAGGCTAAGGCACAGTAATAGCTACAGCACTGTGGTGGTTTTAATATTCACAGACAAATTAAATAATACCAAATAGGAAAAAAGAGATGTGGCAAAAATAAAAACTAAACTAAAACATATTTAGTTTGTTTCAGTTTTAATTTGATTGCTCAAATTCGTTGAAATGAAATGATTTTTTTCTTTAACATTTATTTTGTTCTTGCGCCATCTAGTGGACAATTGAGTTACGGTACACATTTCGGGTTTTTTCTATTATTAAATAAAAGGAGACGAGGGCCCGCCAGCAGGACTGCAATTCTATTGGACGACAAATATCCTGTTGTGCTCACCGATTGGTTCGCGTTGCCGTCAATCTCGAGGCAAGGCGTTACCTTTAAGTCGTTTGTGGCGCAAAAAAATGGCAGAGAACCTTAAAGACCCAAGCAGACCCCAGATGTATTTATTTGGTGAGTTTCTGCGATAAAATAAAAAAAGTTGCATAATTATTTTAAGGCGATAAATATTCCACCTGCATGCAACCTGGTGAAATATGAGGTCTGGGAGAAGTAACTTTATATTTGAGATGCTAGCTAGCAGTTAGCCTGGTTTGCCTTTGTTTTTAGCTAGCAGGCTAATCTGCAGAAACATAATGTAGAGTATTCGTACCTCTCCTGTAAATCTGGTTATATGTACCAATATTTAGCTGTATTCGATTTAGGGAGGGTTCCGTCGTATATGCATTCACTTTTACAGTCTGGTACCAGTGTATATAATTGTGTACATGATTAGCCTGTCCTGCAGTGCTTCATTTCGATATTGAGCCTGTAAGTGGGGCTGCATCCCAAATGGCTCTTTACTTCTTCTACTAGTGACCTTCATGTGCAACTGAACTCCCTTTGCACGTGTACCCTATTTAGTGCCTTAACTATCTAATCTGGATTCAGTATATGTTTATATGTTCAGCTGAAGAATTGCATTGTACAGTCCAGATGTGTTGATGTTGGTTTTTTGTTGTTGTTGTTGTTGCACAGGGTGTGTGCTGAAGGCTGATAAAAAAGAGCACAAAGTCGAGGTCGACGATGATGAAGTTGACCACCAGCTCTCCCTAAAAGCGGTAATTTCAGACAGCTGTAATGGTGCAAAGTTTTGTACTGGACCGCACTGATTTCACAAGCAGTGCCGAATAGAACGTGTTTATAACCAGCTTAATCGACTACGTGTTTCTGAGCAAACCAGGAATTTGATTTCTATTTAAATTAAACCGTTTTTATCATACAGGAACTGCAAGACCGCACACTCCAATACTCAACCGAACAAGACATACAAACAGGATTACAACTAACCACAATTGCATAAACAAGCATAGAAGACAATACACATTGGCCCTTGGCAGAAAGTAAAATAATAGTGCAGTGTTTGTCATGTTGGTTTAAAAAGCATATTTTAAGGCTAAAACTATTACATCCATGATCACACATAGCACAAACAAAACACAACTAAACAACCAAGCATAGAAGAAGTACACATCGGCCATGCCGAAGTGACAGTAGAGGAGATCGAGGTTCTTGAAAACTTATAACCATTTTATTTTGTTAGCAACATTTAGTGTTCATGGCAGGTTTGATTGTTCCATTTGATATAAGCAGCCATTGCTGGGCCCATGAGTAAAGCCCTTCAGCTGTTAGTCACTCCGGATAAGGCCGTCTTCCAATTGCCATAAATTTAAATATTCATGAACTCATAAAACATTATGCAAAATGTATAATGCACGCAAGGTTCTTAAGAGGGTTCAACAAATGCCTCGTATTTTTCCAGTACTTCTTCACCTCTTTTGCTGACCTGCGTGTCTTCTCAGGTGTGTCTGGGAGCAGAAGCCGAGGATAAGTTACACACAGTGGAGATAGAGGGAGTGACATACGATGGCAAAACGACCAAAATCCCTCTCGCTGTGCTGAAGCCGTCTATCCTGCCTTCTGTAAGTGTTTCATTCCGTATCAAGTCCGGTTTATAAACTGTCTTGTAAGCGTTCTTTGTGTAGCCAGTGTGTATTTTGTTGTTACTCTAGTTATAAATGTTTTCTATGTAGTAATTAGGCTAATGTTGTGAGCTTATAGGGAACGTAACACGTCGTATGCCAGAATCAGCTCAATGCTAAAAAATTTTTTTTATGATGAACATAAAAGATTTAGTTGCACATTTGTGTAAGTCGTTGTTTTTGTGTGTGTGTGTGTGTGTGTGTGTGTGTGCGTGTGTGTAGACTGATTACCTGGCTGTTTGTTATTCCGTGTTTGTCTCAAAGTTTGAACATCAGCACTAATCAATAATAATTTTCTACCACGTTTGAGCTTATGCACAAAAGCATAATTTCAGTGGTCATGCTTTTAAAGCACGATAAAAGAATGTGTTTTGTAAAAAGGTTGAGTCATGATTGACGGATCATCCGAGGGTTGGGCTGGCTTAAATCTCTCTCTGACTTCACCGATCACTCATCCCTATTCAGCATCGGCGTTGGAAAACATGACTTATTCCGTAATGAACGAATGCTATGTCATATAGATCTGTGCTCACAGGACCCAGGATTTGTTCTCAACACCACATGCTTAGATGTGCATGATCTTGGTTGACTGTTGACTTTTAAAAAAGGTGTTTACAGGATTAAAACTATTTTTCTTTTAGGTTGTAAGTATAGATATATCCGCATAGACTATATGGACAAAAGTATTGGTGCGTCTGACTTCTCGTTCGAGTGGAATATATGGGGTGGCCTGCTTTAGATCTCTGACCTCAACCCCATTGGACACATTTTGGATGAACTGGGACACTGATTGAACCCTAAACCTTCTCACTCTTCATCAGTACCTGACTTTCTAATACCCATGTAGCTGAATAAGTAGAAATCTCCACAACCACATTCCAAAATCTTGGGGAACATCTTTCCAGAAGAGTGAAGGTTATTATAACACCAATTGTGCACTGGGATGCTGAAAAAGCACATACAAATCTTATGGTCAGGTGTGCACAAACTTTTGGTAATAATTTTATTTGTCCAAGATATATTGCTTTTACCACCGGCTGTTAAAATCTTCAAACTCGAATGGTCAGAATGGATCATTTACATTTTCTTTAACATTATGGCTTGGAAAACAGTTTTATATGAATGCTTGTCATTTAATGGTTTCCATTATTCCAGAACCACAAGCAAAGTTAATAATTTATTAGCTGTAATTAATCTCATTATAAAATTGAAATAAAGTCCTATAAACCATGCATACATGTAGTCCGTGGTAGAGATTGTCTGCTTTAGAGTGAAGAAACCCTAATAAACGACGTCTGTTGGTTTTTGTATTTGAAACCCCTTTTTTTTGCTTTACGAGTAAAGACATTCACAGATTTCTCAAGCACAGACTTGACAAGCACAGAATCCAAAAACGTTATTTTTCTCTGCTCGAGAGTCAGGCAGGCTTATTGAGGCAAAAATAGATAAGATTTTTCTTCATCTATGTAAATCTCCTAACATCATGATCAGCTTCTCTTAGCTGCTCCCATTAGGGGTCGCCACAGCGGATCCTCATGTCTCTATACCACCCTGCCCTCTACATCTGCCTCTTTTAAACCAACTACCTGCATGTCTTCCCTCACCACATCCATAAACCTTCTCCCTGGCCTTCCTCTTTTCCTCCTTCCTGGTGGCTCCATCCTCAGCATTCTCCTATCGATATACCCCATGTCCCTCCTCTGCACATGTCCAAACCATCTCAATCTCGCCTTCCTCACCTTGTTTAAAAACGTCCTACATGCGCTGTCCCTCTAATAAACTCATTTCTAATCCTGTCCATCATCGGCACTCCCAACAAAAACCTCAACATCTTCAGCTCTGCTACCTCCAGCTCCACCTCCTGTCTTTTACTCAATGCCACTGTCTCTGATCCAAACACCATCGCAGGTCTCACCACAGTCCTATAAACTTTCCCTTTCACTCTTGCAGATTCCCTTCTATCACAAAATCTCATCATCAATTATCCCAAACTTTCATCATAACATGGTATACTAGGCAGGTTCATTTTTTTAAGGGTTCGGTCTAGCAATCGTATTCACGTTCAAATCTTCGCTCAAGTCACAATATAAAGGCAGGTTAATCGCAAGATATCTATTCGGGAGAACAGAAGTAGATCAAAATGTCGAAACCTAGACGTGTTCAAATGGAAATCGAAGGCTCACAATTGAAATTTAACGTTGACATGTCACATAGAGGCACAGGTATAGGAAGGTATAAGATCACAAATTATTCAAAGGTTAGCAGGATTGAGTGGCAGAGACAAAATACACACCCAAACACACACAATGCAGTAAACAAAGAGGTACAAAGAGACTGAAAAGAGAACAACAGCATGTCCATTGCTGGGGATGATTTCACATACAAAAGAAGGCAAAATGAAAAAATATTTTTGCCTGACAAGGTTCCTAAGAAAAAAAGAGAAGCTTGTGAGGGAGTTAAGTGCTGAAAGGAAATGCACAATATTAAACTTTGAAGTAATACTAATATACATTACAATTACATGTCAATTAAAATCTGTAGAAATATATAGTTAAAGGTGTGTTTTTCACTAATATATAAAATACTCGGTGTGGTATAAGAGAAGCAAAACACTTGCTGTTGGAAATGACTTAATTTCAGGGTTGAAAAATATTGTCATTTCATGTCCGGCCACGTTACATGACTTCATCCCATATTATTTTGCAATAACACCACTCCCTGTCTTCTTTACTCCTCTACTGCGAGAACACACACCCGTCTCTTACCCGTTTTTAAATGTCAAATCAAATTAAAACGTGCTTTTAATGAACCTTAATTACAGACTACTGTCCAGTTTTTTACTCAGGAAGTGGCTGACATTATGGAATGATTTTGGATAATAGCATTCTTTGCCCTGCTATGTAATGTAATTGCACAGCTGTCATGCAAACATTAACCAGGACACGCTTGCATGCCGTTCGCTGTTTACGTTCAGTTGCTATGATCGCACGCATCCTACCTTTACCTGGAATGTTCATTCAAAAGCTTTGGCTGCATTTCGAGATTCCAGAGTTGCTCAAAGTTGTTTTTAAAGACGAGTTTGTTTAACTGTAGGTCCATTTGAGAATTACCGGTATGTAACGTAATGTTCAGAATGTCTCACGGCTTGGGAACGCATCAGTTTTTGGAAAATGAAGACTAAACATGAAAGATGCGGGCCCTTTCACTGTCAGTCACTACTGTGTGTGTGTGTGTGTGTGTGTGTGTGTGTGTGTGTGTGTGTGTGTTTTAAAGAAAAACTCTCTTCCAATTTGTCATTTCATTTAGATTTAATATTTAATATATATTCAGTGTGGAATCCGAAACCTAGACTGTCTTATCTTGATTGTAAGATCAGCTCACACTTCTGTAAATATATAAGTGATGCATGTAAAAGAAATACTTTATCAACGATAACAACATGGAAATAACACTAAGATAATTACATGGTAATAATCCTTTTTTTTCTGTTTTTTTTTTTTTTTTTTAACAGCTTAGTTTAGGCGGGTTTGAAATCACTCCCCCATTCACATTCCGTTTGCAGTCCGGAGCCGGCCCAGTCTACATCAGTGGCCAACATTTTGTCAGTAAGTTTCTTTTTTCTTGTGTCCAATTTTCCTTTATTCAACATTTCCTCATTCCTTGTTAAAAATGATGCAAATTATCTCCTCTTACAGTTAAACATTTTTTTTACAAATCTCATGACTGTAGTGTGCATCATATAATTTTTATTTCAAATTTTTTTGGTGGTTTAGGTACGAAGGAGTCTGATGATGAGGATGAAGAAGAGGAAAATAACACCTCACCGGTGAAGAGACCGTCTAACATGGTCACTGGAAAAGTGCCACAGGTAAGCAAATACTTTCAATATCAATGACTTCAAATAGTTGCTAGACAGATGAGCTAGGAAGAAGTCTCAGTTGTTGCACCTTGTCAGAGGCTGCCACATTCATTTTTAATTTCAAATATTTTTTAAAAATAAAATCTTTCGGTACACTGCAAGTGAAAGTGTTTTGACACTCAAAAGTTTCATAATTTTATGTTTAAATTGAATGATTGAAATTTTAGTCATTTGGATTTTTAGATCACTTAGTTTCAGCATTCATCCTAATTTAATCTGGAATCTTTATTAAATAATCATAAACCAATAAATAATAATAATAAATGGTTTGGGATCTCAAAATGATAACATCCTTTGCAAGTCTTCAACTCTGATCTTCAGAGAAGTTATTTTGTGTGTGGGCAAAATACACTTCCTTCCTTTACAGGAAGGTTCATTAGAAATTTGTTTTATATGCCTAATTATTGCCAGTCGTCATGCCCC
>MU551645.1:1253838-1316880 GCA_024362625.1 Silurus asotus
CCTTTTTTTTTTTTTTTTTTTTTTTTTTTTTTTTTTTTTGTGGTTGACAGTTACCTGTCTAGCTGTCTGTCTAAATATTTATGCCATAACATGAATTAAAATCGAAATTGTCTTTTATCTTTTAGACATGACGATGAAAAGCCAGTTGCACCGAACCCCATCAAACCCTCATTAAAAGTAAGTTATTCAAATCAATTGTATTTAATATACAGACATACAGCTGTAGATGTAGATCCCTATTGATGAAACTGGAGGTGACCATGGAAAGAAAAATATCTGAGACCTTAAAAGATACCTCGAGGGCAACATGACCCAGATGGATGCCATTAATGAATAATAGATAGAGATAGATACAACTTTTTTACAATTATTGTCATTGTATAGTACAGGTACACGGCAACCAAATGCTTCGAAATGTAGTTTAACATCTACCAGAAGTGCAAATAGTAGCAATTTACCTGCACATTGACAAATGCAGGTAAATATGTAAGTATATGTACAGCATGTAAATATATGACTGTGTGAGCATATGTACAGTTAATAAAGTCTATACCAGTGAAGAGATGTGTAGACACTGTTGAAAAGTACTGGGATTTATTATATGAATTTACTCTACACAGTAAATCAATATAAACTTCTAACCAGTGATGTGAATCATATGCTTTTAAAATGGCACCTTTAAGAGGTGGGATACTGTAGATTAGGCAGCAAGTCAGTTCTCGAATATGTTTTTACTTTACACTGAAGACATCTGGGTTTAATGTCAAAATTTAGTATGGGACAAATTCCATCTTCCATTTTCTGATATTTATGTCTGGATGCACTAAACAACTGTGGCAGATCAATTTTTAGTTCAGCAAAAGTTTCAACAAACTATTGCATTTTTTCTTTTATAGTACTTTTTTCCAACATAATGAAGTTCTTTTTTGGCAGAGTGTATTGGTTTATCATCTTGTTTCATGATTACGTTTCTCCTAATTGGACTAGAATTGAACTCATTTCTCTGTGAATTGGCAGACAAAATGATTCTGTAGAATTCTACATTCATTCTATGGCTACCATTATCAGTTACATCATCAATAAAACATTAGTGAGTCTGCTCAAGGAACAGCCATGCAGACCCAAACTATGATCTTGTATGTTTCGGATCGTGAGCAGCAAATTTCTCCACATTGTATTTTTCCTTTTTTTCCCATTTCCATTTTGTTGGAGGTTAATCTTCGGTCAAAAGCAATTTCTTGGCTCGTTTCTTTTGTGGGTTCTTTTCTTTGTGAATTTTATTCTTCCTGCGGAAAAGTCATTTGAGTTTCGTAGTATAAATATATTTCAGCTCTTGGAGCGGAACAGAGAATTGGGACAGCTTTATCACTGGCCTATGGAGGTTGTAATGTCACTGTCAGTTGTTTCTGTCTTTTTCGTAACATCTCTAATCTCTTCTGTCAACTGCTGGTTGTTTTCCTAACCAACCCGTTTTATATATAGTTTGTACACCAGTAAATTCTTTCATTTCAGGACATTTTTAAATGTTGTATTGGCCATGCTTAATGTTTGTTCAGTGACTCTGATAGAGCCCCATAGACAGCTTGCTATCGGATGGTTTATTTATTTGTAAATGCAAGAGTTGACCCCTAAGTCTTAACACAAGAGTATTAATCATTCGAACAATATTACATATACAAGGGCAAACCTTGTAGGCAAGAAGAATCAACCTGCCATTCACATTGGTCATTTAGAAAAACAGGAGGGTTCAATCACAAGTAGTTTTACACATCTAGATCAAATTTCAGTAAATGAAAGTTAAAATTGTGATCCGTCATCTTTGATCTTAAATCTAATTGTTGCTAATGTAACAAAAAACATTTGGTTTTGCTGTTACAGTACTTCTGAGGGGACTGTCAGTGCTTATAGTTCTGTATTTGAGATTAAGCAATGTAAGTGTTAAGCATAACCTGGCCAGCAGGTGCCAGTGTCTGCCTTAGAGATGAGTGAATGAAGCTGATCAGCAGAGAATGAAGGAACTTTTGTGTTTAGAATTCCTCTTTCACTCATTTAATATTAACAGAGACCTGCTGGACCAATAACATGTATAAGTGGGTTTTTTCAGAGACATGATTGCCAGCTTTCATTGTTACCAATTAGAGCATTACATATAACTAGTAACCTGAAAAATGTAGAAATATTGATTGATGTTCTGTATTACCTAATTAACAGGTAACTGTTAAAATTAATATTATTTATATGTATAGTATTGTCTGCCTTGATAAGTAAATTTTAAGCGAAATTGTACTGTCCAGGGAATGTACTGTCCACTGAGAATTTGGATACATCCACAATAATGCTATTTAAGTAAGGGAAATTAGAAAACCGTTTCAGAGCATATGGCAAATAATTCCTGTCTAATATTTTACACACAACAGTAACTCAAACACAA
This sequence comes from Silurus asotus, assembly GCA_024362625.1. Lineage (NCBI taxonomy): Eukaryota > Metazoa > Chordata > Actinopteri > Siluriformes > Siluridae > Silurus > Silurus asotus. Next base: position 1,256,270 of record MU551645.1, read on the forward strand.
CAAACCCATCCCTCGTGCGTTTTTATCCTATTTTGTTATCGTTGTCATTTCTTGTATTAAACTATTAAATTGGAAGTGTTAAAAAATGAGAAGTGAAGCTTAAAACCATTTGAACAAGGGCTGTAACGATTTCTCAAGTAATTTGATTACAAAAAGTCATTGAGGCCATTTAGTCCGTTTAACTAAACACCAGAGGGCTGTGGACATTTAAACACAGAAGAAGCTGCAGAATGAAAAAAATAGAGGAACGAATAGAAAACATCGAGGGGGGAGAAGAAGATTCAGGCCAAAAATGAATACATTTTCCAAAGTTTGTGTTGATTTCAAACTAAAACAAAGAAAACACCGTACAGTGCGGTTACCGTTTTTAAAGGCATTTGAAATAGATTTGTATTCATTATACAGTGCGTTTAAAACGTCCCTCCACAGTGGCCGCGTGGAGCAGGTAGTGGAGCACGGTTTTAAAGCAGGCCAAAAATACACAGGTTTAGTACGTGGGAAAATTTCAAGCAGCTTTCTGGGGAGACCCGAAAACCACATCGCGATACAGAGATTTAATAAATAAATACAGTCTTTCATTAATCTAATATTTTCCCTATAGTATTTAAATATATTATATAATATTTTACTTACTCTACACGACCACTGCAGAGGGACTTTTCGAACACACTGTTTTTGTATTTTGATGTAATATGGCTATTAAATGCACTAAATGGGTTTTAGTTCTCACCGATATCCTTGTATGCAATTTCAGCAATAAAAATGAACACATTTTCGAAAAAGAAAAATCTAATCCCTTGATCATTTTTAGAGCGCCGTCTTATTTTCTTTCTTAATTAGTATTGCTCTTTAATAAAGAAAAAGTACTTCTTATCCGATTGCTCGATTAATCGATGGAATAATCGCTGATTTACAGAGGCATCAAAGGCATGCGTTAATTACTGAACACTTTTGAAGCATCTGTTTTTTGGGCTGTAAGAATGCTGTTTGGAAACCACCGTAATCCGACTAAATGCTTACGGTCCATCCAGACGCACGCAGCAGGTATCGGCACTAAATACTGTAAGAGAACCGTGTCAGCCAGCACAGCATGGCATTACTCAACACCTTTTTTTCCTTTCTTTCCGATCTCTCATTTCTCGCTCTTTCCATCCCCTCTTCCGTCTTGTCGCTAAGTTAAGTCTTTCCTTCAGCACCTGGCTTTTGTGTTTAGACTGTGTTTGGCATGTCTGGAAGTGGGTTTGTATGGCTTGTGTGTATGTGTGCGCATACATGTGTGTGCCTTGTATGTGTGAATAACCATGTGTGTGTGGGAGGCGTGGTGTGTGAGCAAGAAAATGGGCTAAAGGAGATATATGTTCGGTAATGTCTGAGAAATAGTTTTTGTGTGTGTATGTGTGTGTGAGGAGATCAAAGACTTTGAGTGCATACCTGCTTTGTGAGTGCTGATTCCTGCCCTTAAGGGGGTGGGGGTGGGGAGGGGTGACAGCTGAACACTGCTTTCACACACTCTCTTAACTGAGTCTTTCTCTCATTTCTAGCTGCCCTCTCATTCCTTTATCCCTCTCCCTCTGTCTGGCTTACTTGTGATCTAACTCCAGCTCTCGTTTCTAGCTTTCTCTTGCATTTTCACATCCCTTTCTCTGTTAACCCCCCCAACATGCAACCTCACCTTTCTCTTTCTCTTTTTCACCCCTCGGTCTTTCAGTTTGCATCTTTATCCCCCTCTCCCACCATAGGGTTTAGGAGTGACAGTGTGGTGCGAGGCCTCCAGGCCATGACTCGACAGGCAACACACTTCACAAATTGCAGAGCACTTTTATCACTCCTTACTGACAACCTCTGCGAAAAAAGATCATAAAAGAGTATTCCATTACACAGATAAAGACGGAGTCAATCAGAACCTCAGGGGCTTGGTCACAATGCACCGTTCAACATTATAGACAGCTAGTTTGACACTTGGAGGGATTCTTTGTTTCTGACACATGTTCTTCTGTTTAAGCCCTGGATATAAGGATTGTGATTTGCTGTCTTTTTTTTTTTTAACTAGGCTCCAGAGAAAAAGAAGGGTGCAGACAAACAAAACGGCTCACCAGGAAAAAAAGACGACAAACCAGGGAAGCCTCAGAACCAGGTAGGTTTCCCATAATGTCAAATACGGTTTTACTTTTGAATTCTTTTTACTATTATTATTCTTTGTATAAACAAAATGAATTATGAAGATAATATTTTATTTATTTAGTGCCCTCCACAATTATTGGCACCCCAGTTTAAGATGTGTTCTTAGGCTTCTAATAAATAATTTTTTTGTTGCAGAAGCATAACCTCACACTAAAACAAACAAAAAAACTTTTAAATAAAGTGAATAATAATAAAAAAAAATCCATGACTAAAAAAAAGTTTTTTTTTTTTTTTTAATAAATCAAATCACCAGTTCCACAATTATTAGCACCCCTAACAATTCATATAAAATAATTCAATTCATTTTTATTTGTATAACGCTTTAACATTGTCTACATCGATAATGTGGTGATAAAAATGAATATGTTCTTTATAAGTGTAAGTTTGTTCCTTATGAGCGGGCCGGTGGCGACTGTGGCGAGGAAAAACTTTCTGAGATGGCATAAGGAAGAAACCAGACTCAAGAGGGAACCATCCTCATCTGGTTTGCACCGAATGTCCATTATTACAGATATACGATGTTGCTGGGTACAGCGATGGTGATCAAACCGTAGTCCCGAGTCAATATAGCAGACTGTTGACATTAACTTACAGTCCAAATCCATCTTTAAAGTAACTGTTCTTACTTCGGAATTCTATGGAACCACCCAAGGCGTTGATAAATAAATGTAATTGAAGCATTTTTGTCATTTTTACTGTAATTTCTAACGTTGATCAGACTATCTAGACACTTTTAATAATTCATGACTTCCTGTTTCCCTGTGGTACAAATATGACGTGACAGAGGCCTTTTTCTTTTATCTGCTCTTCAACATGGGAAAGACAAGAGAACACCCCATTCAAGTAAGGCGGATGTGTGTTGACCTTCATAAGTCAGGCAATAGCCACTTGCCTAAACTTGCCCATATCTACAGTTAGAGGAATGATTAAGAAGTTTAAAACAACTGAAACAGTGGCAAACAAGGCTGTACGAGGACCCAAGTTTATCTTCTATCTATCTAGAAGTTAAAAAAAAGCTCACTGTTGGAGAATTGCATCCAAAAGTGGCATCATGGGGTCACAAAGTCTCCATAACAACCATCAGACGCTGTCTAAATGCCAACAAGCTGTTTTGAAGGCATGCAGGGAAAAAGCCTTTACTCACCTACAATCACAAACGGAAACGTCTGGCGTTTGCTAAGTGGCACTGAGACTAAGATAGAGCTTTTTGGCAACAAACACTCTTAAGTGGGTCTGGCATAAAACAAATGATAGGTATGTGGAAAAGCACCTCATGCCCACTGTAAAGTATGGTGGAGGTGATCTGTGATGCTGTGGGCCTGTTTCTTTTCCAAAGAACATGGGAACCTTGTTAGGGTATATGGCATCATGAACTTTTTGAAATACCAAGACATTTTAAATCAAAACCTGATGGCCTCTGTCAGAAAGCTGAAGATGTCATCACTGGGTCTTTCGGCAGGTTAATGACCCAAAACATGGCGAAATCTACACAACAGTGTTTCAGCAGACACAAAATCAAGCTCCTCCTATGATCATCTCAGTCCCCAGACCTCAACGTGTGGGGTGAGCTGAAGAGGAGAGTGCATAAGGGAGGACTCTGGATGATCTAGAAAGATTGTGCAAAGAGAAATGGTCAAAGATCCCTCTCTCTGTATTCTCCAAGCTTGTGAAATGTTATAGGAGAAGATAAACTGCTGTCTTGTTGGCAAAAGGGTACAAAGTATTAACATCAGGGGTGCCAATAATTGTGGCACACATGATTTTGTGTAACAAAAAACAACACTTCCTAATGTGGGATTTTTTCCACTGAATAATGATACTTCAAGTAAAGGTTGGATTTTTCTCTTTTTTTTGCATTGCAGTTCTATATAAAAAAAAAGAAACAAAAAAAGAGTTTATTAGAAGCCTAAGAACACATCTTAACCAGGGGTGCCAATAATTGTGAAGGGCACTGTAAATCTTGACTAATACATCTTCGTCTAGGATTTGTATAAAAATTTTGCTGTAAAAAATAAAAAAAGCTTCAAAGCCCACAGTCATGCATGTTGAATATGTCTGTCAAGAATGAGCTTAAAGACCTTTGGCCTATGAACACAGAACTGGACAATAGGCACCAGAGCTCAGACGACTGCACCGGTGAAACTGATTCTTCCTGGACACCATGGTCACAAATCCACCATGCTATTATTTTTATTTGATCTCTTTGTGAATACAGGCTTAAAATAGCTCGCGTTTAATAATCGGTGTTAAAAAAGTGGTCTCCTCATTAAGACAGAAGGACCAAATCTACTACACGTAGACAAGTGGTAAACCTGTAGGTTGGCTAAATAGTTCATATATCAATGTTCTAAAATGATCATCCATCAATTCATGGTTCGGAGCAACACGTGTGACTCAAAATGCCAGATTTTAAAAAGCAGGTGATATCATGTGCAAAACTGACCACAAACTGATTGGACTTAATTTATCTCCAATTTTTTTTTTTTTGTAATTAACTTTGAGAACTTTTTGTCCAATCTTCTTATGTATGAAGCAGAGCCAGCTTTGTATGCAACACTTTCTTGCAGAATGCAGTCTGAAAATGGGCACAAACAGCATAGTACATCAGACCCAAAGAATGTTTTCTCAGTGCCTGTTAAAGGTTTGGCCCTGTCCCCTCCAAGGCAGACATCACCTGGAGGTAATTTTGTGCCAATAGTTAAAACAGCCTTTAAACCTATTTGACCATAATCACAAGCATTCACAGTTTTCATGCATTCAAAGTCTCATTCCACAGTATACACCATAACAAATCCCATTACTTAAGAATTCCACCAGATCCTTAACCCTCTCGCTTGTTTTTCTTCCTACGTATTTCGGTTTGTCAGAGTTTGCTGCGATTTCTTCTAAAATTACTGCACTGATTATCTATGCTGTTCAACTCGCAAAGATTTTTTTGTCAAGGGTACAAACGGCCAACAGCTTTTGTATATATGAATTATAATTCAGACAGTCTTTCAGCTTCTGTTCATATTTAACCACATCCCAAATTCAGTAACATTTTTAATAACTAATTAGGAAAGATTTTTTGCCACACACTTTTTTCATGCTCATAGAATGTGAGGGCTTTTCTAGTTGATCAAGAATTTTACATGGGAAAGTTTTCTTTTATAGTGTTTACTCATGGAAAGTGTGCTATAAGTTGGTGTGCAAGGTCAAGATTAAGCAGAACCACAAAGGCAAAAAAAAAAACCCTTCAAAAAAAGCTCAAACCAAGTAGAAATTCGATCAGCAATTGGAAATTCGAACGTAAACGGAAGTGAAAAATGTCGATGCGGAGAATCACGCATTTGGAGAATTGCCTCGACTGTTATATTCCTTTGGAATTTGTGCGCTTTTCGCATTTGCTCTTGTCCTCAATAAATACAAATTGCAAAAAAAAAATTATCTTGTGACTGTGACCTAACGTGTGACACAATTTAAAGACACCCCTCCCCCACCACCACTTCAGACTTTAATCCAAATAGATCGGCACTCATAAACGCATAGTTACATACATAATCTGCCATTCTGGATCAAGTATTTATGGGCCAGAGTTGTGTAGAGTTGTCAGAATATAAACCGATGAGGGTTCATATCATGCATATCGCCAGGCATTTATAAACTGTGTAATACCACAGTTTTCTGAGACCGAAAACAACTCTGAGTGATGAGTGTTTCTAATTAGAAGTCCACAGCACAGGGCAAGATTCTGTAATATCTGACACAGGTATCTGTGAGCTCCATGCTGTCACTTCACACATTTTTCACAAGCAACACTTCTCTTAGTGCTGCCTAGGAGGTAGCTATAGCATACATCAAAGGGCATTTCATGGTCACCTCTTGATCTGCATTCAATTATGCCTGTACCATCACTTCCTTTTTTTTCCCAATAGGCTAACTTGTCTTTAAACAGCAGAATACCTTTATGGTTTTAAGCAAACAAACAGGTAGTTAGTGGCATACCCTCTGGTACACTACCCCATAGTGCTTGAGAGCCCTCTGTAGATACTGGACTGGATAGATTTAGTGCTATAATGCTAATTACATTTTTCACAACGTAGTGTTTGCTGTCAACGTCCCTATCGGATGTAGAAAGTCTGCATTTTGGTGGTGTGTGACAAAAAAACAAAAGTGTCTGTTTAGATGCCTATAAACTGCACAGTCTGTCGAGGTGTGAAATAGGTCTTCTTTTAAATGACCTTCAAATCCAGAGCTTCTATATATGAGTTAAGGAGCACTTTCTGGTTTGTTACTTGCTGTTGGCACGGTTAACACAGCTGCCAGTTCTGCAGATAGAGGCATACGCATGGACCACAATGTTTTTGGGACTCTTGGGTAACCCTTACATGAGCACCTTCTTTTTTAAAGCGCAGAGAGAGGGAGTCCGATCTGATTTGTCGTTTTAGGTGAAAGTTGTTTGTTCTTCACTGCAATAGTAAAATGGAAACATGCATTTTTGAGATCAATGGTTACAAACCATCCAAGTTTGTTTACCTCCCGCCGTTGCGGTCTTTGAAATCCAAGTCTGTGGGAATACTGTACCACTGCAGATGAGTGCCTGAGGGCAATGGGTTGCATCATGTGTTTTGCTCTTGTCTCAGACAGGAGGAGGCAATCAGTTGATGCTTCCAGGGCCTGTGCGCCAAAGACCTGTCCAGATACCAATGGCAGCTAGGAGAATGTGTTTTTTACCAGGCTTCGACAATGGCACTTGTGCCAAATGAACTTATCTCCTCACCTGTGTTAACAGTCCCAGTGATTTTCCACACCCTGTTACCAGGACTCTCATAGATTGATGGGCTGCCTGTATGACCTCTTTGCCTATTTATGGATGTATTTCCACCAGTAGCTGGTTGTGGCACTACATTTGCTTCAATTGTCGGCTCTATATCTAGGCTGTACAAGCCAAACTAGCTCTTGGCTGGATTCTTTGTGGCATAGGTCCCAAACAGTGTGTGCATTGATTAACACCATTGTCCAACAGAACAAACAATTTTCCTTAAACACACAATAAGTTTGGATAGTTGGGGCCTTTTCTTTGGGTTGCACACTTTAGGAAATGAGCAAGTGAGCATTTCGTGATAAAATAAGCAAACCAGAAAACGCCAGTAGTTCCTGAGGAAGCTGGCCTGGTATTCAAGACGTCAAATATTTTCCTACCAGATTTCTTTACATGTTTTGGCACCAAATCTAATCCATAATTGCAAAAGTGTTCTGAAGATCTATATGTCTATGATCCAAGAATATCTGATCTAAAGGGTCATTTGTGGTTTATTCTGAAAAACAAACCAGTCTGGAAACCTCAATGCTTGAGCAGACTGTTTGACTCTCTGCATCTAAAATAAATTCGCCAGACTTCCATGATCCCCAGGAAACCACTATTCCCCAGTACACAGTTGCATGTGTGGACAAAGCGTTTGTTTGATGTTATGTTCCTTGAAACGGATTTTACTGCTTGTTTTAATCAGACATGCAGAGATGGATGGTGTAAGTGACTCACTGTAACATCCATATTAGACTTTCAGGATAAAAAAGAACAGACACACACACACACACACACACACACACGCACACACACGCACACACACGTACATAACACCTCTAAACTAAACCATTTTGCGGCAACTGCTAACTATGGAAAGATGTAATCAAACTGAAAAATGCGCTTAATCTCATTACTTTATTAAATTAAGGGGAGTAACAAAAGCTTGAATATACTTTCTAATGTTAAGTAAGCGTTTCTGGCTTGAGGAAATCGGCCCCTCAGATCAGGCTTGATCCTGCCTGTGGCATTTGAAATACCTTTAACACTGTCTGAATATAGTTGTTCACATACCTACAGACACAAACATCCACATCAGTTACCCCCTTCCACCACCCCATTTTTTTTTTTCCCCTGTTGCTCCTGGAACTCTTCACTTGACCTAACAATATAAAGGGCAAGTTAGCAAGTTATTTGCTTTAGGGAAACTTGTCAATAGGAGTGTTAATTCCCTGGTACTGCCTGGAGCATACTGTATGTGTGGGTGTACTGCTTGTGCGTTTCTGTGCGTGCACCTGCTTATATGTTCGTGTCTCACTAACTATAAAGTTAATTCTGAACATTTTTGAGAGGATTTTAGAAATACTGCTATCAGACACTTCATCCATCTCTGAAACACACACACACACAGGCACAAACACACAAAGTGATTTCCGATGGGCCACTCCTCTGCCATTAGTCCTCATTAGAGTTTGGTGTTTGATGTTTCTGCAGGCCCCGAGGACAGCGGAAACCCAGTACTCTGTGATTATAATGCGTCAGACAAGCATTTTTTTTTTCTTTCTTAACACTCAACACCCTCTGCTGTATGTCCATTGCGCTGGATCGCTGTTCCGACCACTGCAGCAAAGTTACACAAGATTCCAAAAGCGAGCTGGAATGAACTAGTCTCACTAGTTTGGACATGTACAGCAGTGCTACACTTTGAAAAATCCAAAAAGGGTTGTTTAGGTTACATGGCCTTTTTTTTTTCTCCTCTATAGCATCCCGCTAAGCTGACTTTGGTGTCGATGTTCTCTTGTGAGTGAGTTGATGAGGAACAGATGACAAATGACGTCGCTGTTTCTGGACAGGTGGTGGGCTCATAAAATGCTTATCAACTGCTGGAGTCAAACCACTGTCTGGTGATTACAATACTCTTCAGGATAACGGAGAGCTTTTGCACATCACACCTATTTTTATTACGCTAGCCTAAGAAACCTAATGACCTAGTCTTCATTCTTCAGTTTTAATGAACCATGGCTAGTTAAGCCCAAGCTAGTTTTAGACACATTTTTTTTAGCCATCATAGATCAAATCTTTTAGTACAATTGTATTACCATAAGATATAATACAATTGTAATCTTTTAATCTAAACCTTGATTCGCACATGATCGTAAAACCAGCTATTTGATTTTATTTATTGTAAGCTGGTCAAGTGGGCCATTCAGTCATTTTTGTTTGTGACCTGGCAAGCAACTAGCAGGAGTCACTTAACGCCTCCCAATATGGCAATAAAAACTCCATTCATTCGCTACATGTATAAATATATGCCGAAGATCTTTGGCTTGCTTCACCTAGGTGCGCTGTGGTTCGGCATTACTATATAAATAAACAGGTCACTGCACTTTAACCCTACATCCTTCACCAGCACAGTACCATAAATCAGGTCCACGATGATGGTAATGATTCCCGTCAGCGTTCCCAATTCCTGGCTAGAAACAAGTTCCAGAGTTTTGCTCCCCAATTCCAACTTCCAAAAATCTACATGAATTGGCACTCGGCAGCGTCAAAGAGGACACACTGATGTGCCTTGGCTGTGTGTGTGTGTGCGTGTGCGTGTGTGTGTGTGTGTGTGTGTGTGTGTGTGTGTGTGTGTGTGTGTGCGCGTGCACAATTACATCAAATGCTGGCGTGCTAGTGATTAAGTGTTGTCCCCTGGCATCTGTAATCAGCGTCTGGCGCAAATTAAAAAGCTGGCTGCACTCTCTGCCTATCAGCTGTCTCTGCTCCACAGCTGTCCTCTCCCAAGAAAAAAAAAACACCCAGTTTTATAATGACTGCACCACACCAGGCCTTCGTGGCTTATAGCCAGCACTGTAAGAGCTTGTGTGTGTGTGTGTGTGTGTGTGTGTGTGTGTGTGTGTGAGTGAGTACAGGGGCATTTGTCCTTTAATTTTATACCTTTTGATCTCCGACACAATTTGATACCTTTTGATCTCCGTCATTCTTTAAAAACGGGGGAAAAAAAGGTTTTCTTTTTTTTTTTTTTTTTTACAGGTTGTGGTTAACGTGGTCGTTTTGTCACGAATTAAGATAAGATACAAAAGATTTCTATAACTAATTCTTTTGCTTTTACTCTTTCAATTCCCTGATCTCTCAGTTGTAAAAACATGGCTCTGTCCATCAGTGAAACCCTGCAATCAGAGAGGATTCCAGGCTGTGCAGCATGTATAGACAGGCCAATACTTGCGTAATATGCGAATTCGAATGTGCCATCCTTTTCTATTGGTAGACTTTGTCACCTTGTATGAAAAAGTTAAATGAATACGTTGGGTATTTTTTTTGGTTGTTGGTGTTTTTTCTATTTTTTTTTAGATTAGATAAGCTACAAATGCTACTTGAAGAGAATATCAAAATTCCAGTCAGAATTTATTACTTTTCTCAGTATTACAAAATCTTTTTGCTGCTGATATATGTATAATTTACAGTATATGGGAGCCCTATATGTTTAAATGTAGATGTGCTTATTTTTATTTGAAGATTGCACTAATCCCTATGATTGCTTTACCGTTTTTTACCGGTTGTCAGAGGTAATAATAAATTAACATTTTATAGTGTTAAATTAATGTCAACCAAACTTCTGGTGCTGATTAAATTACAAGGTGGACACTTTTATGTAGAAATTACTACATTGATCTTTTCTATTTATCGGCTCGTAACTTATTAATTGTTCATTTAATATTCACTACTAAGGATCTTTATATCTCTGTCATGTTTCTGTGATCATGTGACCTCTTTCACACTCTGGGGCATTGGGGAAACAAGGATCCCGACACTGAAAAACAACTCCTTTATGTCTTCTCTTGGCATGGAGTCCCTACTCTCTTTGCTGCTGAGCAGTTTGGGCTTGTTCTCTCCTGCTTGGAAGCAATAAAAGGATAATTTGTACCCCGCCATATTTGTCAGACGGTGCTGTCGTGTCATTAGCAGAGAATTCTGTGTCCTTTTTTCACTTTAATCCGACTCCAGTACCCTCGCTTGGGTTGACTGGGCCATTAGTTAATAGAACTAAGAAGTGCCTGGTGCTGTTAGGCTTAGATTGATTTCAGTGACTGATTCCTGGCAAGAACACAATGACAATCTTTGCCAGTGGGGTTTTCTCAACATAAATCAGGAATCAGGTTGTTGAGAATAGGACTGATGATAGATCAGTGCTATTTGGCATTTTTCCCTTGCCAACATTTCAATCACTTATCAGATTTGCCCGGGATATATTCCGTTCAAACACTTCTGAAAGTTGCTTAAACAACACTGAAGCTTAGCTAGAAAAGATAGTACTGTTTTATCTAGTGAATCGGTTCATGCTTTAAAATATAATAATACCTTTTTCCGTATGTGCTGATGTAAACAAATCGCAAGTACAACCATATGCACGCATGTAAGACAGTATGATTGATTATCCCTGATTAAAGTAAACCTGCATACACATAAGAGCTGCAGACAGATATCGCTGTTTCCTGAGAGCTGCAGACAGATTTAGCTGTTTGTTTATTCACAGGTTGCAATAAAGGGGAAAGACAAGACTGGAGCAGGACCTTCTGGGAAGACTCCCAGCAAGCCCAGCATAAGTGAGGTCAAGAACAGATTAACAACTGCTGCTAAAGAGGCAAGAAAATACACCCATTCATACACCACCTGTCTCGCTCATGACTACATTAACCTGTAATTAAGACAAGTTGTCAATTGCTTCCTTTTGAAACGGTTTATTTCCACCGACTCTTTCATTTTCCCTGAAGACGTTTTACTCAGACATGTTTTTTTTTTATTTATTTTTTTTTTTATTAAGCTTCACCCACAGTAGTAATCATAACAAGGTAAAAGTTTTACCTTTAAAGTTTTGACTTTTTTGCTCTGTGTATACTATCTAGCTTATCTATATCACACTGACGTTAAAGCAAGATTAAAGCCTGACTGTTTTGATGTTTCAGGCTGATTTAGCACATTTTTTTCATTACTACAATAAATACAATTTGATTATTCACATTAAAAATGTATACATAATCCATGCATTGTATTTGCCTGTGGATTTATATGTAACTGAGCCTTTTTGATGTTCATCAGTTACAAACAGAATCTCTTTTGGCAGACATTGGGCTCTGATTTGAAGTTACTGTAAATGATGTAGCTGCTAGGATATAGCCAGTGTGATTTTCAGATGGTAATAATTCTTGGTGATCCCTTTCTCTCTCTCTCTCTCTCTCTTTCTCTCTCTCTCTCTCTCTCTCTCTCTCATTTTCATGCTGTCGAGATTGTCTCATTCCATTCGGCCGAAGGCCAAGTCGGTTCCTCAATCAGCCTATCAACAAGTGATTCAGAATCGACCCCCACACGTACAGGTTTTTCACTTAAAGATCGGCATTGATGCCCCTGGCCAAATGAGCTCCAGAAAGGATTAGTGTAATGCCGACGATGATGATGATGGCTGCACACGGAGAGTCCTGTAATCATGATAATCATCCTCACCATCACCTTACAGTTATACTGATTAGGTGCTGAGTCATGATTATAAAGTACTGTGCCGATTTTATCGAACCAAATCTCTGCCACTATGGAGAATAGGCGCATGAGCAAATTCTAAATAAAACAAATAATAAAATAGTGTGCTGGCCTGAACGTTGACGGTTTTCTTTTTTAGATTGTCATAAAGGATGTGGACATTTGATTTAATGCAGTGTGCATATAGCAGAATGGGTACCTGTAGATACGGATGTTTTTTCACATGTACCATCATGTAAACTGAATGTAGATGCGGGCAAACACAAAAAATATGAACTTCCAACACCCTGCAGTTGAACCTATTCGTCAGTAGAATGATGATTTGGCTGAAATTCAGCAAGATCTCCAAGCTCAGTGGAGGAGCGAGGTGCTGAAAATGACGCTATTTAAAAATGTTTTTCCTCTGAACAGGGCAAGCCGTTTCCAAAAACGGAACAGAAATTTGAGAACTACGCCAAGAACGCTTTCAAGATCTCCGATAAAGAAGTGAGTGTCTCCATCCTTTTACCTTCTGGTTAGCCATTTAGTGTTCACAAGCTATATAAAGCTCATACTTCTTCTTTCCAGCACTAATAGTTCCTTGTTGTCGTGTAGAGGTGTGTATTTATGAACTAACCACACTCACTTGAAAGACCAAGTTGCTTCCACTTGAAAGATGAGTAGGCCCTCGAACCAATGAGTACAAGTGCATGAGCTTCTTGACTTTTTTGCAGCACAAGGGGCCACATGCTAAAGAGCTTCTGACACGGCCTGTTCCTCCCTCTGTTCGTTCTTCTCGTTTTTTGGTTCTCCAGAGCCGCTCGCTGCCTGTGGAGTAGCCGATGAAATATGCTTAAGACTGCACCTCTCACAGCACAGAGAGAAGGGAGCTGCCAAGGCTGACGTCTCTACTTATGATTTACCGGCCTCTCTCTCTCTCTCACTCTCTCTCTCTCTCTCTCTCCCTCGCTCCCCTCCTGTGTTCTCTGTAAAGTGTTTCTCTCGCTGTCTAATGAAGAAACTGGATTAAAAGTATGCTTTTGGTACCAGGCAGTTCAGCCGATATTAAGTTCTCACAGACTTGCTTCTAGATTAGAGATAATCAGTATTTGGACAGATTTTCCCACTTCAGGATTAAAGACGAGCGTCTAAATGCTGATAACTGTATCAGACTTGATAAACTGTATTAGATCATTACCAGCTAGACCAACAGTAAAACACTTTGTTTTATTTCCAAAAAAGATTGCTGCCTTGTACAACTCCGGTTACACCGTAAATATAATTACATTTAGGTCAAACGAGGTTCACCGACAGGCCCATTGCAAAAGCACGCGTGCATATGCATGCACGTGTCCTTGTATCTAAGTGTTTAAATGCAGGAGACCGCATGGTCGCGTGCATCTGTATTTGTGTGGATGCACCCGTTCAAAGACGAAGGCCCTTTGAGTCAGCACCATTTATTATTTGTTGTGAGGACACAGTGTGTCCATTAGTGCACCGTTCTGTTTTCCAACCTTGGAGCAGAGCAGGTTTAGTTTGTGTGTGTGTGTGTGTGTGTGTGTGTGTGTGTGTGTGTGTGTGTGTGTGTGTGTGAGTGTGGACCAAGTGCTCTGGAAGCACTTTGGTCCAGGCAGCAGGCAGAGATATGAGACTGAGTGAGGCACTAGTCATATGTTCTGGTATGTCCAAGAGCGGTCGGCCCGCCCCTCCTGTCTTTCAGCACCCATTATCCTAATGTAATACTAATGTGGGTCTTTTTAGACAAAACTGAGTCATGCTGCTCTAATTATGAAGCTTCTTAATGAGTCTCCATTTGAGAGGGACCCGTTTTCATTTTTTGCTAACTTTTTGTCTTTCCCTGCTCTCTCTCTCTCTTTTCTGTCCATTACTCTCCTTGCAGGTGATCAAAGACCTTTGGAACTTTATACAAACACTGAAAAAGTAATAGCAGCTTTTTGCGACATGTCTCCGTCTACGTCCCCCCCGTCCCCCCCCCGTCCCCCATGTACCAGAGGAATATCCAGTGATGGCCTTCAGCTGTGAATTCTGGCTTCTTCCGCTCTAATGGAACCCGTCCACTTCCCTCTGTGTGTAATAAGACTTTCAAAATAGAAAGACACTGAGTAGTTAAAGAGAGCCCATTACCTTGTGTTATTTTAACAAACCCCACCAATGTGTTGTGGATGTGTCAGACATAGGTCTTCTATCAATGGTGGTAAATGTTTTACGACAGCTATGAAGTAGCTAGGGTAATTTGTGTTGAAATACATCTGCGGGGTTAACTGCAGTGTAAACTGCAATTTCAGTATTGAAAGAATATTTCTGAAGGAATCTCCTGGTGTATCTGAGCAGGTTAGCCTTTCGCTTTTCGGCAGCTTTCCTTGGAATAGTTTTAAAACGACAGTCATTTGGTGTAAATAGTGCTATTCATTTGAATGTAAAAACATGGCAACTGAAATATAGCTGAAGATTGCCTTCGCTTCTGAGTATTCCGTCTGGGCCCGGAATGTTCCGTCTGACTGAGGATTCCATCTGGCTCGCAGTTACGCCTTGTAGCTCCGAAGATCCCGTCTGGCTGCGTTTCTATAGCTCTCTGTAAGGTGGAAATCTTGGAGAGCCAAGGTATCTTTGCTTAGGTACTGTAATCAGATAAAGTGATCTTTTAAGGGTTTTTAGCGATCTGCTGCCAGAAAAAGACAGCAGCAAAAAAAATAAAAAATCATTGGCTTAAATTGTAAAAACGATTTCACAGACGCATTCCAGTTTGTTTAGTGCTTCGAATTCCAGAGGTGATGCTAATGTGCATTATCTTTTCTGCATTTTTTCCCCTTCTTGTTGTAGTATTTCATTTTATTAATGCACTCTTGAATTTTGGGTCCTTTGTTGTACTTCTACTGTAATATTTTACATGGGATTACTTAATCCTTTACATCTTCTAATTGTATTTGTTTTATGCTGTACTTACTCACCGATATTTCAAAGGGGGTTTAACCCTGAACGGTTAAATCGGTTTTAAACATTTAATATAACACCGAGCGTTACCTGCGTGCAAAAGATTGAAGACCTTGAGCCGTGGTGTTTCTAATTCGTACGTGTAGTCGTTTTAGAACAAAAGAACTCCATATTATTATACAGTTTGAATGTAGGTACCAATTGCAAAATATTTTAGCACAGTCTTTGCTTTGTCTGGAAAAATTACAGTTGATAAAACCTAGGTTTAACCCTCAAACAACATCTAGAATCATCTACAATAATTTGACATGCACATTATAATCGTGTGTTTGTTTAAAAAATAATAATGATTTTGCATCCATGCCCCATGATTTTTTTTTTTATTAGATTTTTTTTTTTAATTTACATTCATTATTTCTTTTGCATGAAATAAAGAAATAAAAAAAATATCTCAGACTGTTTCTTGTCTTTTTTGTGCAGGCAGGTTTTATGGCTACTACAGTAAGTAAACATGTGCCACAAGCATCTCCCTAAACCGAAACCCTTTTCAGGGTGGCCCTGATGGATCCAGATTAGGATAAAGATTACATCCTTGATGTGCATGAACTTTTTCCATGTACTAAACATACAATTCATTACTTAAATTAAGGCTGTGAACAAACTGTGAATGCTATGCTAACACGCAGCTGGCCTGAGTTATGCTATATAACCTGTCACGTGGTTTTGCCTCCTTAAATGAGATGAGTTTACATCATCATGTAGTCACCACGTGGTGGCGATAATAGCTTGTCATGCTGGTGAGATATGATTAATGTCTCCTAATGTATCTTAAGTAATAATGACCTATTACCTACATACACATTGTATTTTTTTTTGTGCCATGCTAGAGTTACATACATATTCCTTTATCTCTGTGTTCAAAAAGTGAGCTCGGATTGTGTGTACAGTTCATTCCCTATACAGCCACAATGTGTATGGAATTTCCAGAAAACGTCAAGTTAAATAAGATCCGACTCACCTGAAATGCTGTGCGTACGATCCACTGCTTCCTAAAGAAAATTCGCAGCAGGATCGCTGCATGTTGTAATTGTTCAAAAGTCAACGAGACAGGCTCGTGTTCAAATGACATCATAAGACGCATAGTTGCGTGTCCCACATCAGACAGAAAGGTGAAGAATTGATCACTGTTTGACCTCCATCACTAATCCTCTTCAGTCTACACTTACAGAGGTGTGGTGAGAACATTGTGTCCCTGGGCTCCAAACTTTCAGCCTGGCCAGCCTCGAAATAAGAACTGGGCTTGAAATGCTGAAAGCCTGAGAGGCCACAGTTGCAGGGATTTTCATTTTACGGGTTGTCGATATTTTTTACTGTTAAAACACCTGCTAATAATTTGAAAAGCATTGTCATTTTCTTTTAATATTATTTTTCGCATCAATCTGTTATCTTTTTAAATTTAATTTTCATGTATTTTTATCATTCCGTCTATAATATGTATTTACAGTGGCCCAAAATGTAATATCTCTAGAACCATGGTGCAGCAAGAATAATGCAGGAACCTAGTAAAAAGGTTTGAATAAAACAAGTGAGTACAGCTTATGGGTAAATTAATTAATTATTGAAATTACAGATGTATTAGTAGACCAAAATGGAGCTTGCAAAATCTTTACCTTAACTGGTCATTTTCAGTGGAACACGTACTCCTGCTTATTAATGCATGCATCGGATTAACCAATAATCTGGCAGCAGCACGAGATATAAAATCACACAGAGCTTCAGGTGATGCTGTGCTGATCTCTTGGTATGTTTACACAAAATGATGTGGGGAGGGAAAAAAAGAACTGTCCTGCAGCCTGAAATACCTTGTTGGTGGGAGAGACCAGACAAGACTGGTCTAAGCTGACAGAAGGTTTATAGTAACTCAAATAGTTTACAACTAATACCATTGCAACCATGCTGGGCAGAAAAGCATCTCGTAATACACAACACATCAGAGTACCAAATGCATGGGCTACAATAGCAGGTTCCATTCCTGCTAGCCAAGAACAAAAACTCTGAGATGTTCCTAATAACCTGGAGAGTTGGTTTATCTACTTTGGTTTTAAAGCTACAAAAACCTGGATGTGTAAAGGATGAGAGTGTATTTTTTTTTTTTATTATTTACTGTGTTTGTTATTAACTTAAGGTTGCACCTCCATTTGTTGCTCCGAAGGTCTGGATGTCAACTCTGGAAGCTTTTGTGAGCTGTTTTCCTTTGTTAAAGCTTGGAATTACTTTATTCTCCTCGATTCTTCTTCAGAAACTCAATTATGACTCAATACAAGCTTGTTATATCTGAAATCAACACAGTCTCAGTTGAGATTTTCTGCTCCTGTTGCTTCTAATGCACTGCATGATACAAGGGGGGAGAAGTTATAGGTTATATAGGGAGTTTGAGGATTAAAGCCTTTTCTCGTCTTGTGAGAAAGAAATAGTTGGACGTAGTCCTAAACATTTCATCTAATAAATCGATAGGTTGACAAGAGTTGAATTTACAGACGGAGACTTCTTTTCATCTACTTTCATGAGCTGTATTAATTCCAGGGTGTTTTTTTTTTGTTGTTGTTTGTTTATTGCTTAGATGTTGCGGCACATCCAGCAGCATCAAGGCAGATTTATGTATAATGAAAAAGTTTTCTAGCTACAGTCAGGTGAATTACAGTGGAAATCTATGTAAGTTGCTCAGGAATTCTTTCTGAGTTGCGAAATAAAATAAATGTCATGATTTCAAATTTTTTTTAATTAACAGCTTGACTCAACTTTGCCTCTGTGCCACTTTCAATGCAATACATACAGAATAATTAGTCCATCAGTCTCGTTTGTCAGAATGTCTTTTTCTTTTTCCGCTGCCAGCAAATGGATTATGCAACCCGCACCTCCTGAGCCATACACACACTACCTGATAGAGTTCACACCGGCACAGGCACAGCAGAGGACTGTGGGAAACCTAGTACTGCCTGACAGCTGCGCAACATTAAAACAACGTCATATTGATGGACTCAGAAGGTCTAGTTTGTTGCTTCTGGAGTAGGCTATACAGTATATGAAGCATAGGTAGGATATGCTTTCAGACTTTTTATTCATTTTCTGGGCAGTCTGCCCTGAAAGAACTGAGGCAAATCTTTCATGTCTGTGTGCATCCCACCCTACTACATCCTATCAAGCTGTAGCAGTGGATTTGATTCCATTCTCAGTGGAATTATTGTTAGGCATTAGCGCTTTCTTTCACCTGAATCTGAGTGAGATGTACTTTCATGAGTGAAAAGGCATGAATGAACTATTTTGCAAATGTTGCAGCGATCATCTCGAGGGGGCCACAGTGTAAAAGAGCAACCTGATGGGATGGGGATTTTGCACTTCTTGGACCATGTAACAAATACATACGTGTTAAACCCTAACAATCTATCTATACAGCAGATGAGTCTGTCTGGGTAAAGGTGGAAAGTGCATGTTTTTACACGTGTCTGTGTATATGTAAAAGGTGTGTGTGTGTGTGTGTGTGTGTGTGTGTGTGGGTGTGTGTGCGCACAGTTGTGTCATTTGTGTGTGCTTAGCTGTTGGCAGTCACGTACATCAAAAATGACACGTTAACACATTGCCTAGTTACAGTGCAATAAAAAAAGCAAGGAAACATTTCAAGCATTTGTGGAGAGCTTTCGAAATAGAAGTGGAACAATACTGCAGCCTGAGGGAGAAAGAACTGATCATGCTGGTATGTTTATATTAGTTGGAGAGGAAGCCATCATTGTCCTTGTCAGGGATTTCGCTCCATTTTTTCCCCCTCATGCCTCAGTTTTCTGACAATCTAACCTGCTCTAATCTGTAAGGAAAGACACACAGGACCCTCTGTCACCCGGCTGATCGTTGTCACATTAAGGTAGTGGGGCATGAAAGGAACAGAAAAGAAAAGCTGAGAAAAAAATCTCACAGCTGGTGTTTGATGATTGCAGGTTACAGTCTTCAGGGTTCTCTCACATGACGAAAAAGATAAGCACTGTGTTGGTACTGCTGGCTCTATTAATATGAGAGAAGGTGTGCTTACTTTGACATGCAGTAACACGCGAAAACATTACCTGCATCGCTGGCTATGGCAAAGATATATGTTGCATTCCACGACCCACAGCAAACCTATGCTAGCTCCTCAACGCCCACTGAGACTGAGACAGGGAAACATAGAGTAGGACAGATCATGAAGTTAAAGCTTCCTAGATTGAGCCTACTGTTATTAATAAGTATTAAAGGACTAAACATATATGTGTATACACACAGTGTTTGGTCAATTAAAGGATGTAATAAACACTGATCATCTTGCTGTAAATTGTTTCCCCTTTCAGATCTGATTTGCATGGGCAGTTTTGGGTTCTGTCACTTCAACTTTCAGCAAAGTGCTACTATAGTAGTCAGTGAAAAGCAGAGCGGCTGTAACCCTGACTGTCTTTGTGATGTTTTTTATGAACTCACGAGAGGTTGGAAAGTGCCCTTCACATTGAGCAGTAATAGAGTAGGAAAATGACGGGAAAAGACGAATCATTTACCTTTTCCCAGATCTCCTTTGTAAAAACAAAAAAAACCTTCCTGGCTTTCCCTTCATTGTGGCCTCAGCATTTGAGGTCATGTTTCATACACAGACCTTTTTCGCTAATGTACCTCTTATGAAATAGAGAAGCTAAAAAGCTCAATTTGTCACTTCTAAACATCTCCCTAGTGGAAAAATGGGATTTTTAAGGTGATTGTTACCCTTGAGGTTTACAGCAGTGCTGCACTTCAAACGCATTCTCTCGCCAGGGTTGCATGGGGCACCTGTAGGATGATTGGGCGTGGGTCGAGGGTTTTTTTTTCCTTGTACTATGCACTCATGAGTATGTTCTGGAGCATCTTATCAAGATGAATTGAGCCCATTTGCAGCTAAATGGTCCATGTAAAAACGTGATTTACAGCTTTTTTGTGCCAACGTGATCTCCTCTGTCTATCGTCCAAGCTGATTCAGACAACAGATGTGTGTTTGTGCTTTAACTGTCCAATCCTGTAACAATATATGAGGAGCAGAAATATTGAAATCAGCCAGCAGTGTCATGTTAACAGATTGAAATTTGAACCCAAACTAAATTTCGGATCAATCACAGTAAGCATAGTGAACCTTTGGAAAATAACATACTGAATATTCTGCGGCACAGTGACCATCATCTCAATCTTGACTTGACCTTGACTTTGATTTGTCTAATAGTCTCTTCGAAGAACGGGTAAATAGTGGTCATGGATAAATTGTATTTTTCATTGGTGTCCTCCCCTCGATACGTGCAACGGGAACGGCTTATTAGTATTCGATAATTTGTTGAAGTTATGACGATATGGCAGCTGCTGCACTTCCAGGTCAACGAGGACAGAAAGGCTATGGCTTTCAGTTAATGGGTGGGACCAAAACACTAACACTATTTAAACTTACACTCTTTCTTCGAAGATCTGTCCTTATTATTCACCAAAGTGTAAGGTATGAAACCTATAACTCGCTATGCCAGCCTCTTTCTCTTTGATATTTGAATTTTACACCTGGTATGGGCACCTTTTGTCTCTTTCTTTCAAATAACATCTGCAGCTAGAAACCAGACAGGTAGTTAGAATGGATTGGTCATGGCTGAATCTCTCTCTCTCTCTCTCTCTCTCTCTCTCTCTCTCTCTCTCTTTCTCTCTCTCTCCAGAAAGCCCAGAGGCTAGTATTTCACTGATTACAGAGTAGCCATGTGAATGGCAGTTTGTGTATTGTCAGAACAAAGGAAGCGCAAGCTCTAAGGAGGTGTTAGACAGGGGAATGGATTGGACCGACCCATTAGGTGTTAGAGGGGGGGGCAATGGATTAGCCTATTGGGGTAGACTTGGCCTACAAGTTGGGACTAGCTTGAGGGGCACATTTAACTCTGCGTCCATATACACCTGCAGGAAAGATTTTTTTAAACCTGTGTGTTTGTGTGTTTAAATTGAACTCAACTGGAGAGGTTCAACAGAGGAACCATAAGAACCAAAGCCGTTCTGTTAAACTACAGTACATTTTCAGATTTATTTGATTTATTATTAACTCGAGATTGCGTTCCACACATCTGAACATTTTGAATGCTTCGCTTTAGCTCTCAAAATGCTTCGCATCTGTTCCACATCGTTTAACATTAAGCATAATGTAATAGATGCCATCGACACCCAAAATGTTTGAAATGCCTTTAGGTATCCTAATTAGAGACAACAATTAGGTAATGACAGCACTGAAAAATGGGAGGTTGGGGTCAATTAAGCATGGCGGAATTTTGTAAGACATCATGTTAACCCCCATTGGCCAGATCCACCCACTTCTGAATTCGGCGCTCTTGCATCATTATAACGCAGACCTCATCTTTCAGCAACTGATGAGGGCTGATGAGACAAATGAGTGTATGTTTGCAGTTGCTGTTGCCCTGGATCTTCAGCCCGGATCTGCCAGACAGGCTGAATGTGCCAGCAAAGTGGGGGAAAAAACAGCCATTCCCGAACCAATTACGCACCCTGGATTTTGAGCTTTTCTCCTATTGTGACAGGCTCTTTGACAGCCCGGCTCTTTAAAATCTATTAACCTCCACAGCAAAATAGTCTCCCCAAACAGCTGTGGAATAATTAAGGAACGAGGAGTGCAGTGAGGCATGCAAATTGATGCGGTCGCGAAAATAAAAACACATGTTAGCGCTGAGCAGCGAGGGAGCTGTAGCGAGTGTTTATGATGTTGGACAGTGTTCGGAGAGCAGGAGAGGAAATATCATCATTAGCGGCGTGCTGTGCAGCTCACTCATAGGCCTCTGTGAAGGTATTCTATATGAACGCCAGTATTTGAGCTCGACTGACAGGATAATTATCAAAGTCAGCAGCCAAAGGAGCCTCGGTGCAGCATGCCCCCTCCTTTTTCCTCTTTCCCCACGACACACACACACACTGACACACACTGGCATGCAGGTTTACAAGACAGCCATCTTTACACTCACATTCGAATGTTGAGGGGGTGCGAGCACTTCCACTCGCTTCCACATTCTCCTGCCCAAACACTTTAAGCCCACCCACACCCACTTACTTCTTCACACACACTTACTCCTGTTCCCACACACACACACCTAGCCAACATCACCCGCACCAAATACCACGCTTTAGTAGTTCTAAATTGTTTCATGCAGTCAAGTTGCGACAGAGACAAATTAGGACTACGCACATGTCCTTAAAAGCAGTGTGGCAGTCTTAAGTGACCCTCTCTTACACACCTTCTCTGTCACGCTCCGGAGGGTCATGACCCCTGCGCGACCCTGTTCGTTGCAGCTCAAACTCTTACACCTAAAACGGACACGCCGCTTGAGTTTTACTACCTTCCGGACCGCTCATGTTTGCAGTGTTACACTTCGAGAGAGTCCTCGCCCGTGCTTTTGTTAAGTCGAGTTCTCAGCAGGAGTTTAGAGGAGTCGGGTCCGATGGAGTGGGTTGTGACGAGTCCTAGAGAAGATGAGGAGCGAAAAAGGAAATGCGTCTGACTGTCAGAAAGGTCCCTGGCTACAGAACATCCAGCAAGGCCTCTGCCTCACCTTCAGATTCAATAAGATGCAGATGCCACCCCTGGGCTCCCCCCTCTCAGTCCATATGTTTGTGTCAGAGATGAAAGAGGAAATAGGTGGGAAGCTATGTATGTGATAGAGTGAGCTCTGACACTAACATAGTATATTGGGGCTTACTTATAGAACTGTGAAGTTGTTTTGTCAGGTTTAAAAGGCCTTATAAGCCTTTGAACAACTGAGTGTGACTGGCCCTTAAAGATTTCTTTGAAAGAAAAAAAAAAAACACTTTTCGTCTTCATTTAAATTTGCGATCGCCAACATCACAACATTCCTGGTGATTACCACAATAATCAGCTCACAAAAAAACTCAAGAGAAAATAAAACCCCTAAAACGTATTGGTTATAAATTCAAGGAAGTCTTCAGCCCATTATCTTGCTCATTTTAGTCATAATTATTTTTTAAGCCTTTTTGTGGCAAAGTATGTCTAGTTAATCTTTAGTACATAATAACCATGACAATTATTTAAATTGCTGCATTATTCTGATCCTTCTAAACCACCTTCATTTCTGACCAGCTGCAACCTGCTCAATGAAAAAATTAAGAAAAGGACTTTTAAGGACTTTTTTTTTTTTTTTTTAAGACATGTATGCAAATGCATTTATCTAATTCACATGACCAAAAAAAGAATATCTTACACACACTTTTTTCCTCTCAGGACTTGTAATTTTCTGCAGACTTGTGCGCATCAACTTATAATTATCTGCAAAAATAGATATTAGGATTTTCAGCTAAAACTTATTTTGCCCCTGCATGCTTTATGATAATGATTAACACACTGCAAAGACCTACTCTAATAATACAGATACTCTGGAAGATGTGCTGTTCTTTCTCTCTATTTTTTTTTCCCTTCCCCACATCAATGCACTGTAAAGCTGTTAAAAGCCATGGCGCAGAGACTGCAGATTAAATCGGTCAAGCTTTCGCCAGTGCAAATGCTCGCTCAATACATCTTGCTGTCTATTAATGTCCTAGTCACCATATTGCTTTGATGCCAGCATTAATACTTATTTCCCCACACACCAGGTAATAAGCACATCAGATGCCTGGGATACCTGTCTACGCAAGTGAACCTACTTTTTCACCTTATAATATATGGTTTGGGATTTATCCGGGTGTGGTTTCATGCCATATTCCCAGATTCATACCTGAGATGAGGGAGAGTGCTAGCATAATGAATGTTTGATGTTTACACACCCTGACTTGATTTTAGTTTTTATACAAAACCTGATGCAATCAAAAAAAAAAAAAGTTGCAATGCAAAACTCTCCTGATGTCTACTGCATGCTTCTATATATTTTTTTTACATTAATTATTCTGAGAATTCCAGATGTTTAAGGTCAGTAATGAACAGGTAAAGTATTTGTTTAATGGGAATAAGGTCTGCGTGTGATGCTATTTATAAAAGCCTCAAATGCGGTCGTAAACTGTTTGTCTTTCCAAAAGCCTCCTATTGTTTAGACAGACAGAGAGAGAGATGTTGGAGCTCGAGTTTATACCCAGTAATGAGGGAATAAGCGTGGAGAGCACAATGCATAGAGCTGGCAGGAGGGGGATTCATGCTCGGAGGGAGCATGTAAACGCATTCACACCTCGCGCGCATTTCAATGCCTGATAACTTATAGCACAATATTGGCAGGTCGAGCTCGACAAGCGCTTGCATGTGAATGGTGTCTGGGAGCGCAGCGGCGAATCCACAAAGACCCCCGCGCGCCTTAACGGAAGTGGACGAACGAGATCCAGTGAAACTCCAGCACATAGCATCTGCCCAAATCACGTGTGAGATCACCGTGGAGGTTTAAAAACGGTGGGCAAAATCATGAACTCCACCCAATTCCTTACATTCACACTGTCGGTAAAAAATAAAAATAAAAAATCAGCCTGAAATGTAAATTTTTTAAAAAAAGTGTGGGTGTTAGTGTAGTATCGAGGTCAATTTATTATTAGTTTGTATGTATTTATTTGTACATTAACACGTGAATGTGGTTGCTTAACGAATGCACTGATATGAATGATGAAACGTTCATGCACCTTTTCAAGAAGATAAACAGTTATGGAGCTGTAGTGGCGGTGGTGGGGTTTTCATAAATTGCTCACTGTGCAAAATTCACCATATCATAATCTGGAGTTTCATCGTTGAAGCTCTGCACCTGCGTCGTGTTCTGTCCAAGTTCAGCTGAAAATTGCAAAGAATTTCCATAAAAAAAACCTTATAAAGCGAAAGAAGACTTATAAAAACTCAGTGAAGGCAGGGAAGCATGTTGGGAAAAAAAAGTCTCTGATGTACTGATGGTCCTCTCAGATCGCCCTATCAGGTGCAAAAACCACTGACAGGTTTCCACCCACTAGCGACCAAAAAAAGCCCCTCGCGGCGCACCGAGTCTCCGCGGCACATGAACCGCTGACACGCGCTCCGGATCGTAACACACTCCGACTGCACGCGCTTTTTGAATATATATACACACACACCGGATAAACTCATCTCGTATATATTTTTGCTATTGCTGATCTCTGTCAATAGAACTTTTTACATACATATATATATAGCTTATATATATTTAATTTTTTTTTTTTTTTACTTCATATCTACCGGACACGGAAAGTTACCAATGATCCATGCTGAGATGGACTTTACCGGCAGGTACGAGCGGAACTGAACTTCTGATTACCGGACCGACACTCCCTACACGTGAGACAAGAAAAGGAAAAGAAGGAAAGAGAGAGAGGGAGAGAGAGAGAAAGGGGGAGAGAAGCGCCTGTGGAATTTGAAGGCGGCGAGGAAGAGTCGCATCCCGCGTGCAAATTTAATCTTTCCGCGCTCGAAGCGAGAAGAGAGAGGGGCGTGCGCGCGCGCGCGGCGGAGCCAAAACCGCAAAAAAAAAAAAAAAAAAAAAAAAAAAAAAAACCAAAAAAAAAAAAAAAAAAAAAACAAGCGTGCGGGGGAATTAGGAAGGGAGCAAAACGGACGGAGATCCGCAGCCGCTTGTTCGCATTCAATCCAGGTTTATTGAGGAAGAGCCTGATGTGGCTCCCAGCGGCACAGTTTTACTGCGCTGATCTCTTGTGTCACTGGGAGCGCGAGACTCCCCCAGGATTTTGCGCGTGAGGCCTCGGCGCCGAGTTTCGGACTGGACCGGCGAGTGCTGGAAAACAGGTGGATCTGACCAAGATGTCCGTGCTGCCTTCGAGGTTCAGCTACGTGTAAGAAAACCGTTTTCATTCCCCCCAGTCAAAGAATTCTTGCCAATAGAAGTCGCTCAAAGCTGTGATGTGAGAGTGTCGTTCTGATGCTCTTTTCCCCCCTTAATTTCATCTAATTCGTTGTAATTTACTCCTCCTTTTTTTTGTTTCCATCCTTTCCCCCTATCTCTCTGTCTCTTTCTCCAGGTGTTTACATTTTCTGGTCCTCTACTTCCAGTTACAGGTAGGTCTGACTCATCATAAAACTGTATTAACACCATCTGATATATGAATACATGTCAATTCAGGTGTAAGCATGGAATTCGGATTAATTGTGCATTGCCTTCCTTTAAAAAAAAAAAGGTAGATTTTACTCTGTTCTTTGAATGCAATTTTTGTTTAAAGCTGCACTAAATTGGGTACAAAGTACACTTCTGAAGATGAAATGCATGCACACCATTTCTAAACAACGTATTCCACATTTCCAAGATCATTTATTAGAATCCACGAAATGCACGTCCAAAGCAGATATTTCAAATTTGTAATACAAATCAATCAATAATGCAAACATCGATGATTGCGCAATAAGGAACAGCACCATACGAGATAAGTTCAATATCAAAACTGCTCTGTGAAAAGTCATGTTCTCTTTAGTATCAGCCTTTCTTTCTGTTTTCTCTACGCAAGGTTTTTATTCGCTCGAGAGACAGACATTTTTGAAATGTAAATTCTCTTTTCACATCAATTCAAAGACAAATAGCGACAAAACTATAACAAGCCTTTTTAAAATGCAGAAAATTTAAACCGAGTTCAAATCGTTTCAGTTTCTTTCCCCTGAAGAAAAACAAACAATCGTTTTTTTTTTTTTCTTCACTCTGTTACTCCTGGATAAGCTAATGCAATGATTATAAAATCTTGTATTAACATGTCATACTAACAGCAGGCACCTACAAAGACAGCTTCAATTACTGAACAAAGGCAGTTTATATTATGTCGATATGGCTAAAGCGGGTTATATAATCGTGCACGCTAATATCTTTATTCTGAAAACAGTTGGTGCAAAGCAGACCATAGTGCAGGCTGTCTGATTCCTCAGCGTTTTGTGTCAGTAATTACAATACTAGTGCTTTAATTGCAGGTCACAGATGCAAGCGTATAAATGCTTCCTGCTTCTCTCTCTATCTCTCTCCCTCTCTCTCTTCATTCCGTCACTCAGTATTTTATAATGGGTTTGGTCCTTTTCTTCTTTGAGGAAATGCTGGGAAATCAATGGTGTGATAAGTCTATAAGAGCAGGGCTGAAGTGGCAGTGCATTGATGCGTTGTTTCCTGAGCTACAGCCGAGAATGGTGTCTGCAGATAGGGCCCTATCGGACATGCAAGAGTGCACAGCTTCTTAGCAAGGATGGTGCTGATCTTTTGAAGTCGCAATGATATCCATTTCGCTAGGATGGCTTTGAAGGGAGACAGGCAGCACGATAAAAATGTTTTGCATAGGCATGTCCCGTTTTCCTGCTTGCGCTGAGATGCAACTGTCTGCCAAGCACACCTCAGTGTTTGACTAGAGATGGAGAGATTTCAGAGCAAATCCCTCAAAGGAAAGGTTGTGTGTATGTGTATGTGTGTGTGTTTTCCCTCATATACATAGTGTGTGTGGGCTTTCTGTCAAGACAGAACTACTCTTGAAAAGAAGTCAGACTGTCTTTGTTTGATAAATCTGCCAAAACAATTTTTTTTGCAACACATACCGTGTATTTCAATTTATGATACGGTTCGGTCCAAATGGCAATAAACCTTTCGTAAACAAGTGATATTTTGCGTTTATAATAATTGATTGATTATTTTTTTTTTTTTAAGAATTATAGTCAAAATGTCCATTTTAATCCATGAATAAGTAAATGATTTATGCTTATTGATTACAATATAATCAGTTGTCAGTTGATTACAAGTGAAAAACAATCGGTCGGTTGCACAAAAAATATTCAGTGCAGATATAAAAGAAATGTTTTTTGGTGTCGAATACAATAGAAGCGAGCTTTTGATCCCGTGTGGTATCTTCGTCCGTGTGTTCCTGATGCGCGCTCAGATGCATCTCACAGTCCAGCGCACACACAGCTTAGTGGAAGCGTCTTGTTTCTCATCTCGGCGTTGACGATTTGTACTGCCATGAGTGCATTTCCCCTCGCACACTCTAAATGTCATTAATTTGCTGAGGTTAAAATAACAGCGAGTCAGAGTATGTAATGTGTATATAATTAGCCACCTGAGAGCAGCCACATAAAAGCCCATTACTGGGTAATTACCACTCATACAGCTGAGGAGAGCAGGATTGGCTTGGGTTTAGATTCCAGGGGTTCTGAAAAGTATACGTTTTCCTCATATGGAGGGATGACAGGATAGGCGAGCAGAAGAGGATCGGGGAAAAATTTAAGAAGGATAGCAGGTGAAAGATTGGCTGGGAATATTTTTTTGGATGAAGCCTCAGGTAACTGGCACAGTGGATAAAATATGTGAATGAAAATTAATGCTGGGTATTGAAAGATCCCTTAGGTTGTATAGTTTTATATGTGTGGGTGTGAGTGTGTGTACACATATCTCGCTGCAGATGTGTCTGCGTAAATGTCTGTTAGCATGTCTGCAGATGTGTGTGTCTGCATGTGTGTGATTTATGAGGGTAATTCTGACCTCAGGCAGATATTTGTTTGATGACAGAGAAACAGGTCCTGATCCTTCAGGTGGATAATTGCTAGTGGCTTGCTATTGGAAATGGAATACTTGTTTTCTCGGTTTAGCTCCAGGCGCATAGTATTCAGCTGCTTTACTCGAAGAGATGAAAAGAGAACACTACCCTGAAATCATGCTTTGTCTTTCGGAAGGCTACGCAGATTGACTAAAACTGCCCGTACTCATGCATTTTTTCTTTTTTCTTTTTTTTGATCTTCAGAATGATTTTTTGAACAAACGATCCAGAACTAAAACAACTTGTCTCAATTAAGATGTTTTGCAATGCACTCTACACTTCACTTTGCAAAACTTTAGTCGCACTCTCTGACCCTCTGCTTCTCCGCATCTAGGAGTCGCACCAGAGTTCGGCAGACTTCCGCTTCTACATCGAAAACCACACACGCGATGACGTGAGTCGGAAACAGGTGCGGATATACCAGCTGTACAGCCGGACAACGGGGAAGCATGTACAGATCCTTGGCAAGAAGATCAATGCTAACGGAGACGATGGGGGCAAGTACGGTACGGGAGCATTCCTGTGCTCTTCCGCCACTTTAGACAGATCTGATGGCTTTACAACAAACACATACCTCCATACATCCTGGTGTACTTTCCATCGTAGAGGTTTAATTGTATGCTCATTTTATTGACTAATATTGTCTCGCTGATGTTCCAGAAGCGATAAGTCTAGATTTTTGTTGAGCACAATTGACACAGATCGATCCAATATGAGCACACATCCAGGGATACTGGTGGGCTGGTGGGAGGGGGTTATGGGTAGAGGTAAGCGCAGTGAATGCTAGAC
The DNA here is from genome assembly GCA_024362625.1 of Silurus asotus. Taxonomy (NCBI): domain Eukaryota; kingdom Metazoa; phylum Chordata; class Actinopteri; order Siluriformes; family Siluridae; genus Silurus; species Silurus asotus. Next base: position 1,286,061 of record MU551645.1, read on the forward strand.
TGAGTTGCGCTGAGTGATACAAGTGTGTTTACATCCGACCTCATTTTCAACCGTGTCAGCCAGAGTCTTGCTCGGTGTCGGTGCTGCTACAGTAACTTCTCAGCAGGCACAGGGCTTAAGCTGTGTCTATAGTGCGGTGCTTTTATAGTGGTGAACTGGCTTATGCCTGATTTGCATGTTCAGGGCCTCCACATAGCGCAAACCGTCACTTGCTCGGCGTGGGTACGGAAAATAAACTAGAATCTAACGTCTTGCTTTGTTCATGCCGGTGAACTGGTGTTAGGTTTGGAGTTTGAGTAGTGCAGCATTGTGCGTAAAGCTCAGACATAAAGGTCGTTCTGTACCTGTGTGAGCAGGATTGTACGCAGATCCAGGTAAATCCCCACACCTGGCACCTGAGAGCTCTCTGCCTCTCAGCAATACAAAGCCACGGCACTAATTCAATACAGCGGCTTAGTGTTCTAATAATCAGTTCACAAAGGATAATAGTTCACTACTTACTAGTAGTACAGACTTTTATTACACCTAATGCTAAATTCTTTCTGTTATTTTATGCATGTGCACAGAACGTTTCTAACATTCGGCCAGTTGTGACGAATGCAACACTTGATTTCTCTGTAGAAACATCGTGCTTTCGTGCTCTAGTCTGGCAAACATGTGAAACAGATGTATGGCCCTGAGAACAAGTATGTCAGACATATTTAAAAAAAAAATGCCTTAAGCAAGCATATGCCTGTTGCACAGGAGAAACTTCTTAAGCGGTCTCGGCATATGTCATATCTATAATTTAAAATAAATAGTCAAGGGAAACAGGTGTACCACTCCCTGTGCACTCTATACCCCCTCCATCCATTCAGCCGTCCCTTGATTGTTCTTATTTCGCTCTGCTTTTTTAGCAGCGTCTGTGTGAAATCACCTCCTTATTCGCCGGCCCAAAGCAAGGTAGAGGGCTATTTCTCTTGCTCCTGCACAAATCTCAAGTGCTCTGCCTGAACTGGTTCCCCTGCTTGTTGTACTGTGAGTTGCTTTTAAAAAGGAGACAATTTTGGCATTGCCCTCAGAGCCCCCTGCCTTTGAGCTCCACTGAATAGCTCTGTGTGTTAAGCAAATGGATCATCTTAACTTCTTGATTGAGTGAGCAGGGACTAAAGGCGACTGGAAACCCAATCCCCAGGGATCTTAACTGCTTCAAGAGGTTTGGCAGATAGCTCCCCCTGGGAGGGGTAAGCATGAACAAAGGTGCCCAAACACTGAGAGAGGGCAAGAGAGGGAGAGAAAGAGAGTGTTCAGGGTGGTCATGGGAGCGATTCTCACCACTTGTGCATGTGTGCCATTGATCAATCTTTATTTATTTATTTTTTCCTCACAACCTTTTATGATTCCAATAATGGACTGATCAAATGTGTTTCACTAAAATGACCTCTGACCAACAAATAATATGAAATGTGGGGTAGTTTCTGGATATTTTCCCACAGCTGTGTTTTAATTTCTTTTTTTTTTATTTTATTTCAGCTCTCCTTGTTGTTGAGACAGAAACATTTGGGAGTCATGTACGAATAAAAGGAAAAGAAAGTGGCTACTATATCTGCATGAACAAGAACGGCAAAATCATTGGCAAGGTAAGATTTGTCATCATCTGCCAAATTGGTTAATTGAGACTCGGCATCCATCTTTCTTAAATCCAAATTCTAAAATTGTGAGTACATCTAGAAAGCTGCCTATAGAGCCTGACAAGGAAACTCTTCATGCTCTGAAACACCGCATCCAAAAAAAAGTTATTTGGCTTTGTGATCACTAGGAGGCGTCATACAGAGTGGCCTAATTATGTTTGTCACGCACAAGGCCACTGAGTGACACAGTCTTTCCCTGCTTGGCGAGTCACCGTTAAAACGTTATCCTCACAATCTCTTCCAGTCGTCACCCAGGTGATTAGCAAATTGCTGGAAATGTTACTTTCATAAAGTGTGAATTCAGCGATGATGTCTTTCATATCATATTGCTGTACTGTAAAGCTGATGACATGCATTTTCAAAAACCCAAACAGCTGCAACACTTGTAAAAGAATGAGCCAATGTTTTATGCTTCACAGATGTCTAGTTTTTATCAAAGTGGGTGCTTGAAGTCTGGTAAAAAAGTATCAAATGTGCACATGGAGACAGAAAGGCCAACACACCTTTCATTTATTTTGTATTTTTTCGAGCATCTTTGATGCCAATCATTAGCATGAACACTAGAACATCCAGCCTATTTTCCACTTGATGTTTAGGCGATTTGTATAAATGGTGTATACTGTATATAGAGTCAGAAGACTGACAAATGACAAACCCAGACATTCAGACTCTAGATTTGAATTAAAACCAAAGATCATCAGAGATTGGGATATAAATTCCCAGAAACATTACTTTACAGTATAAGCTCTTTCCTAGAATTTTCAAGGAGGCAACTTTTCTCTTCAGTTGAACTGATAACAATGCACAGCACACTAAGCTTTTTTTTTCCTAAAACACCCTCCCCCAGCACCTTTCTATTGCAAATAACTTTAATACCTCACAAGTAAACTCAGCTGACGGGCTTGGGAGAGTTGCTCAACAGGTGGGCTTCATCTGACATGTTATTTTCTCTCCCCTGCAGCTCAATGGGAGTAACCCAGAGTGCGTGTTCGTGGAGGAGTTCTTGGAAAACAACTACACGGCGTTAGTGTCTGCCAAGTACAAAGGCTGGTACCTGGGCTTCAACCGCCGGGGCCGGCCCAAGAAAGGCTCACGGACCACACAGACACAGCAGGAAGTGCATTTCATGAAACGCGACCCTAAGGGCAAGGTGGACCCTCAGGAGGAGTTCCGTTTCACCACTGTAACGAAACGGACGCGTAGGGCACGGCGCTTAAGGCCAAACCACAAAACAAACTGAAGTGGCACGGACCGAACATGCACTCTTCCTTTACAGACATCTCAAACGTCTTGCCTTAAGAAAGCATAAAAGTTATTTTGATTAAGCAGCATGAGAGGAAAGCTGAAAGATGGCTACAGGACAAAAAAAAAAAAGAGACAAAAATCTTAAAAATGTTCAAAGATATTTTATTTTTATATTTTTCCAGATCTCTGAGTCTCTCTTAGGTGTTTGAATGTCTTTGGGTTATCAGTAATGTTATATTGTGTCTGTTACTCTCTGTTATTTATATTGGACAAATTATGGATGACAAAAAAAAAAAAAAGAAACTGTGGTCTCCCACTTTGACGAGTTTACAGCAGCAGGCATCCTGTTGAAAAGGAGAAATTTGACTCCCAATACCCAAGAAAAAATAGATTTCATTTTGAATTGGCCCAAACAACAAGGATCCGTTTTTTCCCCCCCGCTGGATTGGGCTATCATTTAAATGCAAGAAGAGCGTGATAACAGGGTCACATGGCAGGACTCACAGCTTCAACACACCAGCTTCAACACAGGCCAACACTAGCTTTGAGTGCAATATTTTGAAGGGCCCGTCCATGAAGCATCTCATTGCCTTCATTTCTGGTCAGTGATTTTTTTTCTGTGAGCTGTCTTGAGCGTTTTCTCTAGGCCTGTCTGCGGGTGAAGTGTGCTTAATCACACCCAGCAATTGTATGATTCCTTTTTTTTTTTTTTTACATTTTTGTGCAACCTGTGATTCAGCAGAGCACAACATGCTTTGACTAGCCAGGCATCAGCATCAGCTATGGCGGTAGTGCTTGTTAAAACAAATGAAGAGAAGCTTGGAGTTGAAGGGACTCGAAGAGCATAACACGTCGATTTGATGAGAACCTTTTCACCTTTTTTTTTTTTTGTTTTGTTTTCCACTGTATTTCAGTGCAAGGTTTACAAAAATGCACTGTAGTGACAGTGGGCCTGTTCTCAAACACTAGCACATGCATATGTACTTCTATTATTTTTACTTCAAAGTTTTACAGTAATTCATAGTACTATACAGTAGTTTCTTTTAAAGAATTACAACAACAAAAATCAGTTATAAAGACCCCCCCAATCTGTAGGAATAACTATCAGATTATTCTGTATACCAGAGTTCCATTTGTAAACTCCTTCTTTGATGGTTTAGACAACACCATGCTGTATATGTACTTATTGTTCAAAAAGGCTTTATATCTGACCATTCTGAATTGAGCTACAACGAGGAAAGTGGAACACGTTTCACTGAACTCACCTGTGCTAAGGTTCACCCTTCATATGGGTGTCGCTGTAGTGTAAACAAATCTATATACTCCTATGTCACATGACAGGTTTCTAAGAGATACTACTAACAAACATGACACATTTATGGTAAAAAAAAAAAAGTATGCAAAAAATAATAATTTTATGACTATTATAAAAAAATATTTATTGCTTTTCTCTGTAAATACAGCCTGATGAATTTATTTGACCTCTTAATAAAAATAAGGACTATATTAAAAAACAAAGGAAAAAGAATGGTTATGCTTCGTTTTTTTTGTATTTTGCTCGGAAAACCTCTGAAGACTAATACCTTTTTGCCAAGAAGCAGTTCACTATGTGAATGTGACATTTTAAAGATTGGTAAAACGCTCCAAAATTTGCTTAACAGTTTAACATTTATCCGTGTGCACACCTCCCTTATTTATTTGCGACTCGCATTTTTTCAACGAAATCTTTCCAGTTCCCATATGTCAGCAGACAAAAGGAAGAAATCTGGATTTTCATTGATGGTTGTGGAAGATCACAGCCCAGAATTTGCTCGCGTACACTTTTTATTCGCTAAAAAACCTATGAACGATGGAATGGATGTGCTTGGATAAGATACTTTTTTTGTTTTTGCCATCTGAACTATGGTTATGAAAAGGTGAATTACACTTCAGAAATGAGCAGCAAGGTCCAGGAAATGTGTCATAATTAAGTTATGAGGCGCATAAAGACAGCTAAGAGATTCTTAGACAACATGAGAATTTGAGGATCGTTTAGACTCAGGGTTATGTCAACAGATTCCCTCCTCGCTTTTACACATTGCCTCGTTTTATGAAATCAATTAGAACCGGAGGGAGTAGAGGAATGTTCAAAGAGATTGTTCGGAAAGGTATTACGGTTAATGGAACTATTCCTTTTCCAAATGGATTTTCAAATCTTCTGGTATGAAATCTTGTTCTGGAAGACATTATTTCTGTGGAAGATAGCACCCTTTGTTAGACTGACTGCATTAGCCTCAAGAGGAACACTTGCTTTTTTTTTTCTAGATCTCATTGTGTCAATAACTGATATAAGCGTAGATGTATGGCTATTACATGTTTCACATAGGATCCAAAATGTTTCCCACTGAGGTGCAAAATGTTGCAGATGAATGTCTGGAATTTTCAAGTATTTCTTTTCTATTTTGGATTGTTCTCACTCTATTTCTCTCACACTTAGTGACTTCTTTTTGGCAGGCTTATTTGAGCTGTTTCTTTAAAGGAGGAGGAGAAGGAATGCAGGATAGCATGTCTTATAATGTTGTATTCAGGAATGGTGTTTACAGTAGCAGTCAGCCTGAAAGATGGTCGTTTTGAGTAAAAAATGCCTTTTGTTTAACTTCTCACTGATGTTATCAGATCTAGCTCTATACAGCCACCTACAGCGGCAAGGACTGGAAGACACGGTCTGATTTAAATGTCCAACAACCTCTCCATCTTTCTTTTTTGTCTTTCCCTTTTTTTTTAGTCTTTCCTGAGGTGGAAAGTGGAGTGATGTGTAGTACATGGACTTCATTACTCAAAATAGACAGCCGAAAAAAAAAAAAAAAAACACCCATCATTTTCACACAGACAGCTGTCTGGACATTGCAGTGCAAAAGAAACACTCCAAGCATGTTCTCTTTCTAGCAAATCTTTTTTTTTTTTTTTGTCTAGCACATTTTTGATCAGACAGGGTGGAAAGGAGGGCACATGCAAATGCTGATAAGAGAGAGGAAAAAAATATTACCATTGCAGGAAAATGTGAATACACCACTGGGATCTCATGGCACCGTGCTGCCGAGATAAGGATCAGATTGACCTCATACTTTAAACGCGAATAAAGAAAGAATGACAGTAACAGACGTTTTTTTTGTCTCAGAGATAACCCTAAAAGGATCTGATATCCATGTAGATGGAGCCATTCTGCGATGACAGAACTCAAGATGGTCGAATACAGGCTTTTTAGAGTCCAGACATATGAAAATTAAAGAACAGGGAGCATTCAGTGCAGGGCTCCTGCCAGCTCCTCTACTCTGGCTTAACCTTTGATCAGTGGAGGATGGCCCTGGAACAGGCCCAGTATGCTGAAATGAAACATAACATCCCTCTGTGGCACTCCTCCCTTTCAGGACGATAGCTCTGTGAACTTACTACTGCCGACGGACGGCTATTCATAGGCAAACTGAGGTTCTGACTCCATGTGGGAGGTTAGAATAGTGAAAGGTTGCACAGGGACCTGACTTTGCTATGTTTCAGCAGGCTCTGTTGGTCCGTCGTGGATATTTTCAGAACAATGTGCAGTCAAGGGCCACTTTTTGGAAGAACTAATCATTTTTCCAATGCTCATGTACAAAGTAAACGGATTTATACTTGTTTTCTCAGAGGAATCAAAGGTGAAAAAATAAAGTGTGTATAATAGCACAGTGGTCACCGTCTTGCCGAAGTTCAGTGGCTCTGTCAGCAGTGGAACGAGTGACAGATGGACACAAGCCCACTCAAGTTCACTCTTCAGCAACCGCATATTTAATGAAAAGGCCGTGTCAACAGAAATCTGGTGGTCCAGCCATCCTGTAGACAGAACAACTTTGTCTCCTTAAATATTACTTAACTTCTTCTTGAGGTTGTGAGGTGCAAGAAACATGCAAAACCAAAATAATGGTTGACCTTTAATATAATCCTAACTGTCACAGCTCGCTGTGCAGTGCTTTTTTTTCCCCTTAAGCGCAGACACCGCAACGCAAGCTTTCGTCTCCCCAGTGACATGTGCAACCGCACGCATCTGCTCTGTTTTTACTCTGGGACATACAGAAGTCATTTTGTGATTCATGTATAGCGGGTAAAGCCGAAGGTTGTTTTTATATCCTTTGCTTTATGTTCCAGGGGTGTTTTTTTTTATCATATAATAGTTTAAACATCCAATTTACGAGTGAGATAATACAGGTTCAGTTGAGGAGACTGAAAAGAACAACACACAAGAAAATGGTGGATGGGATACAACATTTTATAGGCATATTACTGTTTTTACTCTTTTTTAGTGAAGCCTTTTGATTTTAAAAGTTGTATGGTTTTTGGTATATGTTCAGGATTACCACCAAAAGTACTGTCCGAATAGTACAACAACTTTTACACAAAACGAGGACAATTATAGTATGCAGTCATCTTTAAAGACTGTAGATTTTTTGCTGTTTAAAAATAGAAAAGAAAAAAAAATCAAGCGATGGAATAATGAGAAAATGAATATGATAATATATAACGGTGAGTATCAGATGGTCTTATCTAATATATAAAGAGTATCCAAGCAACCAATCAGTTAAATATACAGTGTTTTGATGACATTGTTGTAAAAAATGGAATTGTATGACATTTGCAATAATAAGTGCACTGTAAAGAGGGATTTGGGAGATGGTTTAAACTTTTTTATCATATCTCTAAAGCATGACAATGGCATGCACTCAATAACACTGCTTAGATTATAATGATTTCTTTCTTTTTGTTGTCGTTACTGTTTCATTCATCTAAAAATCAGAACAGTAAATATTATGCAGTGGCTATGAAATTTAGCTAAACATACCAAAAACCTTTCTTCAACACAGTTGCAATTCAAATGAAATACCTGAACAACTACAGACGCAAGGAGTGAAGAAAGCAACAAGTATAGCAAGTGCAGACAGGTGTATTGTCGGATAAAATTAAGTAATTAACATTGTACCATCATTTGTGCCATGTATACAAATGCTGATTAAATTTAATTGACCTTGATTTTGGAACAAATGAATGGAATGGAAATGATATAATGAATCTAAAAGAGGGTTGATTATTGGAGTGCAGAGACAATGCAGAGCTTCAGTCACAGTGAAAACAGTGACTCAAATGACATCTGCAATTATCTTAAAGGGAAAGTAAACAGGGATAAAAATTGTGGCTGAAAGTACACAATTAATTACCGTGATACTTGTGCATTGGTGTGAAATGCTAGGGAAAAAGGTGATTGAGAATTTCCATGCAGGAGCAGAGCTTGAAACGACTTCTATAATACATCTGCAATGATTAAACCTCAACAACATTACAAAGACAAATAATAATAATAAGAATAATAACAATAATAATACATCAATAAAACATACACACAGTATATACGTGTATATATATATATACATATATACACGTATATATATACGTGTATATATGTATATATATATATACACGTATATACTGTGTGTATGTTTTATTGATGTATTATTCAGTCAGTCCAGTTACAGTTAGTTTACAGGTAACAAATTCAGTTATTTGGAACTACATTTCTAAATCTAATTTATCGTATGGTAAAATATTTTATCATGAAGGGAGTGCTTTCCAGAACAACTCTTCTCCAATACTCTCTTCGTTCCAGTACAATTCCAAAGACTTGCAAAATCTATGTCCCCTACAGCATAACAGAGCTGGATAAATGAGTAGGTTTATAAAGGAGTAAGTCAATGGGATCTGTTTATTTCTACCTTATCATTTTTTTCGATCGGGGCTTCTGTTTACCCTTTGGTTTTTGGTTTAATGTCTCAGAAAAAAAACAGTCATGCTTCTGATCACTTTATTCCTCCTGCCACATCATCTTCCATTCACAAAGGCCATGAAGGTTCCTCAGATTCTGACTCCTGCATGAACTTACAAATTCTAAGACACAAGACTCTGCTAAGGTGAACAAGGTGTAGTAAAATGAAAATAAATAAATAAATAAATTAGGTCCTTGTAATTTATCTTGCTAATTCTATCAATGCTTCAATTCTATGCGTTTTTATTTTTATATTAAAGAATAGGAAGCACTGAAAAATCCTAAAGATATATATAGTATATAGTCTGTGTATTCGGTATAGTCTGTGAATTCTGGCTCTGACAGTAACTTCAGCTACATCACTGGAGTTGAGGTTCTGCTCTGCCTCAGGTGCACACATGCATGGAGTGCTGACTGTGGTGCTGTGAGTGTTTCTGTCCTGGGTGCTATATTCACAGTGACAAATTCCCAAGATGGTGTGTACCCTTAGATGAGCCCCTCACAGTTCCCGCTTTAGTCCCTGTTTGGGTTGCAGGAGGAGGCCCTGTTGAAGGCATGCGGGGGTGAGAGAGCCATCAATGTTACCATGCTGGGACCCTGACTAATGTTTGACTCATAATGCAAGTTCCAGGTGTCCAGATTTTGCCTCGTGACCTGGCGGTTGGAATTCTTAGCCCTAAACAGCCACTACAACATCATGTGATATGGGTGAAGGGTTTCTTTATGAGATAGTGCACTATATTTTGCACATCCTATTTTATTTATAGATTCATGTTTGTTTTGAGCACAAGCTTACGATTAAGATTACAGCCTGCTATGTTTAATTGTAACTTTAATGGTTAGCTGAAATCCTTGTTGATGAACATCAAGTCTGATGTCAGGGATTTATTTAGCCTGGAAAAAGGCAGCGTCAGCTGCTGAGCACCGCATAACCTTCTCTGGCTGTCCATCCTTTGTGAGAGCTAACAGGTGGAAGGCTATAGAGAAAACATCAGACACAAACTATTGGTAATAACCTGCCAGACTGGCCCAGATAAATTTTCCTCAAAATCATAGTTCACACAACCCCTTCAATGTATTTACAGCGACTTTTGGCAGTACATAGACATGGTCTTTCCTTCTACACAAAAAAAACTAACTTACTCACATGATGGTGTAGCAATGATTGAGCACAATTACGATACTCATGACTTGCTAGAGGGTTCCAGGAACATATCTTTTGGCAAGGAGAAACTCTGAGGCCCAGAGTAAAGCTATACTGCAGCATTCAAAGGCATCCTATGAGCTCATCTATATGTGGTAAGTGTCAAATTCTGCCACCTTGTTTATTCTCCGGAAGTCATTCCAGAAGCTGTGATATCTATTTGTTTTTGGCACTGTGACGACTGGACTTGACTATTGACCTGTTGATCCATTAGTTGCCACCATAACATTTAGTTTACCTTCTCTTTAACCTGAAATTCATGCTTTTGATGGATGAAGGCTACAGCCGGACCACCACTCCAAGTAGTGTTTCTGTGAATGTAGCACAAATTATTCCACAATTCATAGGCATTTGGATGTTTTGATACAATAATCCACAATCCCAAAGAAAACTGTTTATTACCTCATTGTTATCACACATAAGATAATAAACTTAAAATCTTTAGATTTCCTTAGCTTTAAAGAAACACAGTCTGACAGAAACATATGAAAAGTATTATTGATTTAATCCGGAAATCTTTTACAGCTGTGACGGACCCAGAAATCCAAGTTATATGGCACTTTATTATATTAATCCATGACAAGATTGTTTGAATGCAAGCATCAAGAATACTCTTAGGATAAAAACCTTTTATTGACCTTAAATATGTTTTGAGACTAAAAGAGGGAAAACATATTTAAAACAACCCAACAAGACAACATTAAAGCTAACACACCAGCACTGGAACCAGATTCCACCAACAGCAACAAGATCCTAGCAATAATGGAATTCTGTACAAATTATAAACCAATATTCTTCAACAGTCAGTGAAACTCAGCTAAAATTCAAACTGAATCTAAAAAATTTAGCTCAAGCTCATATACTAATATACTATCAGGTCATGAAGCTAGTTACCATGCATAATACTAAATGCAAATTGTCTTCAGGATGCACACATACACTACAATTTATTTAGAAACTTTAAAATGCTCAAGCACTACTTAGCTGTCTTCTAAAATAACAACTATCCAGGTACGATGGATGCTGTCACTGAGAAAGACATTTCCTTTTTAAACTTCTGCTCATTTTCATTCATAGAACAGTGTAACCCACTTGGAGGAAAGCTGCAACAATGGTGTACCTGAGCTCAGAGATTCAAAATTAGATTGACTAACCATATTGTGATTTATTTAGAGAACATTCCCAGAGTGCCAGGTTTGCTCTTTAAATAACAGGTTGTAGATGGCTGTGAGGTCACTGGCATTCAAATTTTAATTTACCTATTTAATATCATCCTGTTTGATTGCTCTATGGCCAGTCTGTCTGACTTTTACTATTGGTGCCTCAACATTTAAGGCTCTGGGTTCATGATTAGAAGATTCTGGGTTTAAGCCCCAGAACTGTCATGCTGCTAATGTTCTGCTACAACTAAGTAACGCTCTTAACCCGTTCTGCTCCAGGGGTGCTGTACTGTATGATTGCTGACCCTGCACTCTGACCTCAATTTCCTAGCAAGTTATATGTAAAGAAAATTACACTTTGATGTAATGTAGATGTATACAGATAAAGGTTTATTTTAATATTATTACCCTTGAAAACAAAGCTACTCATTAGTTATTGTTAATTAATACAATATATTATAGACTTATAGCTCTTATATATCAGACAAAGAAAAGTGATTAAACCAAAGTCAAGTCATATTTTGTCAAAGGGGATAGCTACCTTGTATTAAAAAGTCTGAATGTTATTCTAAATGCATTCTTGATCTCAAGATCAAGGTTAGGTAGACCTTTTATTAGGTATGATAAACTGTTTAAAAATGTGTCATGCCATTCAGCATGCAGGTGGGAAGTTTTATTTTAGAATTTACTGATTCATAACACCTTTTTCCTGCTGTGTAATTACAGCTTGTATAAAAATGCCATTCCAGGAAATGTTTAATTCTTTACAGAAAAAAAGATTGTAGGACTTCAGAAGTTTTTTTTTTAAGCTATACTAAAAAGAATGACACATGCAGGAAACACTGCACAATGCGGAAATATAGTGTGGATGGTGACAGAATGTGGGGTATATTACAGCTACCATGTTTGTATAACAATGCAGAAATTCTCATGAATGTGATCAGATACAAGATTATCCCAATTATGGATGTTTTTACTCATTTTATGCTATGAATTTTTTTTTTTTACAGATTATTTTCCTAATTTCTGGAAATAAAGGCTAATTAATAAAAATTTGTAAAATTAAAAAATAAAAAATTAATAAAAAAAGGTTTAATAGTTTAATAGGATTTTTGGTGATTTTATATTAGGAAATATTAGATAAATGTGACTACATTCAAAATTGTTCTGATGATTTTGATATGATGAGGATATAGAGGTGTCAGGTGGTGTGATTTTTCTGAATTACTATGTACATTGTTTCTATACACTTTACATAAGGGCACAGATTGAGGAGCAGGCTAAAATTTATCGGATAAAAAATATGACAGTGATAAAATTTTTTGCTTTTATTTCACTCCTGCTGTAATGTTTTGTTTGTTTGGCAGAAACAGATACAAAAATTTAAAGTAAAAACATAAAAATAGAGGTTAAGAATTTCAATATTTTGAAGATCCCTAGCTAAATAAGGTCACAACATCAAAAATGTCTAGTTTTCTCTTGAATTTTGACTATAAAAAAAATACGACATGTAAAGAAATTATTTAAACACTTGCTTGCTCCAATTATGACATAATTTACAAATCTCAGGCCATAGGTCAATGTCTTCTCCTGTGAATGTACGATAAATACAGAAGCCCAGAGGGATTTTTTAAAGCAGGTGGTCTACATAGAATGGCCTTTTGCTCCTTTAAATGTAATGTGTTCTAAATCCTAAGCAACTTATCATTACAAGCAGGATCCACATATGGCAAACAGTGACAATGCACTCACTGAACCATGAACAGACATTTTGAAAAACTTCTATTTTTTTGTATATTAGGAGTCTTCCCATTCCAAAATGTCCATAGATGTAACTTGGGATTTCATCAATAGGAATGCTTTTTTTCTACCTCCTTGTATAAACAGGGAAAACAGATTATGCAGCAGGTGCTAATGGCCTTCTTAGTTCATCTGCAGGAGTAAATCATACACTCCAGAGATCAAAGCTGAGAGGTTTTGAAAATACTTTAAAAAGTCCTCCACAAATGTGCATGTAAGTATGGGGAGGAGAGTCATTATAGCTGCAAACTGTATATTCATCGAATGGCCTTAAAAGTTACAATCCAGAAGATATTTAGGACACCATACTCACCAAGTACACAAAAACACAAATAAACACATTACTCAGGTGATCTATTCTGGTAAATCATACAGAAGATTTTAAAGGAAAATGCAGGAAACAAAAGGAAAGGAAAAGGCAAAGGTCACACAGACCACACAGACTAGGCAGGTGTATTCGTTGCCTAGTGTCCTTTAACGCAATTGGTACTGGGCCGCACAGAAAGAATACATAACTTACATTATTCCCATTTTATTTATTATCTGATTCTGAACGATGTTTAATTTTGGAAAATTACCGGATTCTCTCCGCCACATCTGTGTATGACTCACTCTTAATGCATGTCAAGATGTTTGTCTCGGTCACATGTCTTACCTCCATCCGCTACCTTCTTAAAGGGGCTCCTCCGGCCGGTAACACATAATACATGACCTAAATTGAAACCCCCAAGCGAGCAAAATAAACAAACAACAACACAGTGTATCCACATTTATTATTATTATTATATATAGAAAATATCAGTTTTTATGCTGGTCATATAAATTTCATTTTGTTGTATTTATCTGCCACAATTTAAAGGCCGATCCGTGAAAATATTGTCTGACCATAAACCGGTCCGTGGCGCAAAAAGGGTTGGGGACCACTGCTTTAATGTACACTCACAGAGCACTTTATTAAGAACACCTGTAGACATACTCATTCATACAATTTTCTAATTGACCAATTGTGTGGCAGCAGTGCAAAGCATAAAATCATTTAGATGTGGGTCAGCAGCTTTAAGAAATGTTCATCACAACTGTCAGAACAGAAAAAAAAGTGACCTTGGTAATTTTGACCGTGCCATGATTGTTGCTGCCAGATGGGCTGGTTTGAGAATTTCTGTAACTGCTGATCTCCTGGGATTTTTTTACAAACAACACTTAAAAATTGCACAAAAAATTGTGCATTTAAGAAAAATATCTTGTAAGTGGCAGTTCCACAGATGGAAACTTGAGAGGTCAGTGGAGAATAACTAGACTGGTTAGACAACAACAAATAAAAAGGACTCAGATAGCACTCTTTACAAATTTGGTGAGCACGAAAGCATCTTAAAATCACACATCATAGACACATCAAACTTTAAGATGGATGGGCTACAAAATCTTTTTTAATACACCACACTGCCTTCCGTTTCTGTTGACTAATAAGAAAACAGTGTGCACTGGGCACAGGTTTACCAAAACTGGACAGTTGAATAAAAAATGTTTTATGGTCTGATTAATTATTACTTCTGTGGCATCTAAACAAGGTGGTGTAATGGCGTAGGGAATGTTTTCTTAGGCAATTCACGGATAAAATGCCGCAGTTTATTTGAGTGTTGTTGCTGACGATGTGCATCCTTTCATAGCCATAATTTTGGCATCTTCTAATGGTTACTTGTAGCATAAAAGCGCACCATGTCACATAGCAAAAGTCATTTTAAACTGGCTTAATGAACATGACAAAGAGTTGTGTTCTTAAGTGACCTTTCCAGCCATCAAATCTGAATCCAACAGAAAACCTAGGCATGTTGTCAAACAGGAGATTTGAAAATGCACCTGAAAGGTGTAAAAGAATCTTATGATGCAGTGATGTCCACATGGACCACAATCTTACAGCAATGCTTCCAAAATCTTATTGAATCCATGCCATGAACAACTGAGGCTGTTTTGAGAGTAAAGTGAGGTCCTGCCCTGCATTCATATAGTTCCTATTAAAATGTTTGGTGAGGGGATGTAATTGCAATGTTTGGTCAAAAGTTTATGGACACATGACCATTATAACAAATACCTGTCCTTGAACATCACATTTCAGAACCATGGGTATTATCATAGAATTGGTCCACTCTTTGCTTTTGTAGAAACCTCCAGACTTTTGGGAAGGATTTGCATGGAGAATTACTGAGTGAAAGGCTTTCATCCCAAAAGTGTTCAGTTAGGCTGATTTAAAGCTCTGAGCAGACATCTTTTTATATGTACTGAACTTGTGAAGTCTCATTGTCATGCAGAAATACGTTTGGGCTCCATTAGTTCCATTCAAAAGAAATCCTAAATTTAAAAGGAAAAATAAGACATTCCAGAAAATATGTGTTTCCAATATTGTGGCCACATTTTGAGAAAGGTAAAAATAAGGATGTGATAGACATACAGTGTATGTCTACAAATGTTACTTCATGAGTGAAAATATTTTTGGTAACTTTATTTTATGAGTTTTTTTTACTTCATTTAATATATGTATTTATTATTTTAGTTAAAATTTTATAAATATTTGACAAGACTACTTAGACTTGCTGCTAGCAAGCATATTAGTGAGTATAATTTGTATCTTTTCAAACATTCATTTTATTATTTTTTATTAGTATTTTGCATAATCTCTGTTTTTAATGTCTACCTCATAACTCTCATTATGTCTTACCCTTCTTCTCTGTGTTCAATGCTGAAAATGTCTTTCTCTCTTTCGATCCCTCATTTTACTAAAACATGAGATGGTTCTTTGTTGTATGTTACGCAGGCCTGTAATTAGTGAATTTTGTGCTGGGTGTTTTTTCTCACAGAACCTCTTCAAAATTAATCAGGCCTTTCCCACTGATGGCCAAAGCCTCTTGACTCTCCGCTCTCAGTAGCTAAGCACCATTCCCGCCCTCTCCTAATAACCACCCTGCATTGGCCACACACGCTTTGATGGAATGTCTTTTGTGTGTAAATGCCATTGCGTCATGTCAGTATTTAGTCCAACATCTTTTTAGTTTATATTCTGGAGAGGTCTTTTCAATGGGACTAATATGGCCCAAGACGAGGCTAGACAAGGCAAGTAGTTTTTCAATATAGTGTTGAAAAATACATTTTAAAATATATTGGGTAAATACACTGGGACCCAAAAAGTATTATTCAGTATCTACAACACATCTGGTATTCTGCTTATTTCAAATACATATTGAATTTGGCAACTAATGTGGTAAAAGAATAATATTAAATAAATCAAAAAATATCCTTTAATTCACTCCGATTCAAACAACATTGTCTCTCTCTGTCTTTCTATCATTCATTCTTTTTCCATCTTGCTCCATTTCTGTCTTTCACACTTAATTACTCTTTGTCTTTATTTCTTAATTACTGATAACAGTGTAAGAAAAGGAAAGTTATTATTTTGCTGCTGTTTAAATATAAAATGCCAACACGATTGCTCTTTTTTGTTACGGGATTAACCACTTATTATTATTATTATTTTCATGGAACATTCTTTTCCACACAGTGTCCTCTCCTGCATTTCACACAATTCATCAGGAAATTCAGCCATCCATATCAGGTAGCAGCATTATATAGAATTACAGAATTACCAAAACATGAAGTTTTTAGAGCAGGTTCTTATTACATGGTTCCCTTGTACACTACTTACCCACGTTATTTATCATCTCAATCTGGTTTTAAAGAAACCCACAATGAGCTGCTTGTTTTATTGAGCATCTAAAGTTCCCTTTGTTGAAATCAAAGTGCTGTGCTTAGCCTAATTCCCTATAGGGCAGATCCATAATCATTGGTGGTAATTATATAAATCCTTGCCTATGATTTCACAGACCAACACAAAGAACATTGGATTATAAAAAATAAAAAAAAATAACCTGACAATAGTCTATGACATCATTGTGGCACTGCTAAAATATCCACTTTTACCTGATAGCTTCTCTATGCATATACTTCATTTAAGACAGAAGGCAATTTGAAGAGAGAACAAGTATGAGATCAAGCGAAAGATGAATAGGGAAAGAAAGGATGACTGAGAAAGTTTGAAAGTGAAAATACAGAGAACAGAAGCAAGCACAAAGGCAAAGCAGACCTTTCACCTGAGGTCGAGAAACAGCCCAAAGACGGCTGATCTGACATATGTTTTCATAAGCCAAGACAAGCATTCAGTCATTGTGGCCATTCTCCAATACTAATGATGTCAAGTGATTCCCTAACAAAATCCCCTTTCTACAACAAAGAATGAAAAAGCTCTGGAAGGGGTAGAAGAGGGAGGGATGATCATGGCGGGTGGGCAGCCAAGAAAAAAAAAGAGAGGAGAAGCCCAAAAAAGGATACAAAAGCCATAGGCAAATTAAACTTGTTGGATCCACAAAGACCCCAACAGTTTTTCCATCTCTGCCAAAACCTACCCCTTGCCACTATCATATCACTCCCCAGGGAGAAGAGAGACCATTTCTTATTTATGCTGGTGTTTGTTGCCAGAATATTACCTTTAATTGGTGCCCTGGATTTTTTGTGTATGTATAGTTGAGTCAGAAATGATTAATCAACATAATAGAGCATAATGAAGATCTCAGAACAAGCCCTAACTGCAGGTCAGGGGTTGGACAATGTGAACATTCAGCTACTTAGCTTCCTTTGCAACTTTGTGTAAAATCTGTTTGGCCAACACCAATTAGGATGCCTCTCAGAACACTAGGTTGAATGGGTTTGACAGGGAGGGCTGTCTCACAAAGTGACAGCTGCCATGAACAGGAACAGGCACAGCAGTGTCCGAGGGATGATAATTGGTGTCCCTTGCAACAAGCCGCTTCCCAGGGGCTCTGGTCCATGTCCCACTGGAAGTTCTAAATGAGAAGAATCAGGGCTTAATGGGACTCCTGTGAGTTTTAAACAAACACAGTGCAACCCCCCACCGTTCAGCACACCACACAAACCAGCAGGGAGTCTGAGAATCACAGCCTGAGTCTCATACAGATACACAATATTCTTCTGAACACAACCCAGTTCCAACTTTAGATCCAACACAACCAACTAAACACAAACCAATTTTTTTCTACAGATCCAACACAGCCAACCAAGACAACCCACTTCCATTCACAGATGCTACACAGCCTGCCCTGCACAACCCATTTCCATATACAAATACATCACAGCCAACTAAATTCAACCAACACAACGTCCTTCCATTTACAAGTCCACCACAGCCAAGTTAATAGAACTAACTCCTGCCCAACACAGCCTGCTTTTTACTGATTTACAGCTTGACCAACACAACACTAAATAGCTCTATTTGTACACACATTTTTACGAACACA
Organism: Silurus asotus; assembly: GCA_024362625.1. Lineage (NCBI taxonomy): Eukaryota > Metazoa > Chordata > Actinopteri > Siluriformes > Siluridae > Silurus > Silurus asotus. The sequence goes on from MU551645.1 coordinate 1,304,324, forward strand.
TTCCCTACATCGCCAATGACTTGTCAAGCCTAAACACCAACCAGAACTTTAATATCAACTTCAACATCAAGCCAAACAATCCCATGTACCACATACAAATCAACCACTTTAACAGTTCAGGTTTCTGGTACAAAGACACATTAAACAATCTCTACACAGACTTGGCACAACCTCCCATACAACTAAGTTCCATGTACCTACTTTTCTGGTGTGGTAGTAGCATGGATGTTAGTGCCAGAGGGGCTAGATAGATGCTTCTGGTCTCCTGGGATTTTCACACAAACACAGTCACTGGAGTTTACACAGATTGGTGTGAAAAACAAAAACATCCCTTTAGAGGAGGGTCTGCAAGCTGAAACTCCTTTCTGATGAGAGAGACTAAAGAACAATGACCAGACTGGTTTGAGCTGAGAAGAAGGATAAAGTATCTGAAATAAGCACACTTTGCAACCATGGTGTGCAGAAAGCCATTCCAGATTGCACAATGCATGAAACTCTCAGGTGGATAAGATATAACAGCTTAGAATAGAGATCTGAGGGAATCATGAACACAAACCCACAAACTTGTCTTCTGCCAATGTAGCTCATCCATCTTAAGGCCAAGATGAATGGTTTATGTATGCTGAGATGCTTTTCTGCTCACTGAAATCAGCAGTTTTTGAAATATTTAAACCAGCCCATCCGGTAGCGACATTCATTCATCGATGGAGACTTTGCCACTTTTTATTCTTTCTGATGTTTTAGATGGACATTGCTCCATGCCCTTGGCCTGTATCTGCATGATCTACAGAAAAACAGATAATTAGTTGATCAGACTGTAAAGGTGTTCCTAGCACAGTGGATGGTAAAGTGAAAATTAATTATTATTTACTATGTAAATTTTGTTATCAAATACACAATTTCTAAATACACTGGCACTCAAAAATAGTATTCAGTTTATTTAACACATATGGTATTCTGCCTATCATGAATACATATTATGTTTGGCACCAAATGTGGCAAAAGAATAATATTAAATATATAAAAAGACCTTAATTTACTCAGTCAGTACAGTGATTCAGATAAATTTGGGAAAATTGAGTACATTTTACATGTTTTATGAGTTAAAAAAGATTTGTGACCTGATAACGATTTGAGTTCCTGCCCAGTTTGACATAGGCAGGCTTATGTATTATTTGAGTTTTGACATTTGTCATTGCAAATTGTTTTATGACCAGACAGGGGTTTGAGCTTTTGATTTGTTCCTGTGAATGGATTACTGTTGAAATCCACAATCCACAAAGTGTATACTTAAATACCCATAGACACAACCACATGCGCATATATTCTTTCAACAACTTAAAGAAAGAAAGAAAGAAAGCAAGAAAGAAAGTAAGTATACACATAATCATCACATGAATGTATGTATTCATTTTCATCACTCACTCACACACACACACACACACACACACACACACACACACACACACACACACACACACAGTGTATGACCTTGTGACTCCTGCCCATGTCTGTTTATAGTAAATGGTACCAGGCCTCTCACCTCTCAACAGAGACACAATCCCTCTCCTCCAGCCCCATTCCCACCCCCATCCTTACTGTTGGCCTACGGGCACCAGTGGCTTGCTTGGGGGAATCCATCACAGACACCCAGATTAGGTTTCCCACTAATGAAACCGATCAACAAGCACTAATCAAAACACTGCAGCTGGACTAGCAAAGGACAACATGTAGTAGGAGACCAACCATGACATTGCAGCTGTCTTCCCTCAAACCTAAAAGAACTATGCTGCAAAAGCTGCAGACTTCACTCATAATTTAGGGTTACCTTTGTTCCATCCATTTCAAACACAAAGTATATGGGTTTAAATGAGTGATAAAATAATGAACAATGCTGTTAAATTTATCAATGTCATTTCTGCTTTCATGAAAAAAACACATGGTACTCCAAAAAGAACATATGGTTTATAATAATTCTAGTGCCATAATGCAATATGATTGAAGAACCTGCTTTATTTGTTCTGTTTTTTGTTGGGGTTTTTTGTACTCCTTTGTTGTAGGCATGTAGACATTCTGGTCCATCAGAGCTGGACTCCATGTGTTAGTGTGCTTGTTTGTGTCTCTGAGAGCTTTAAGGCCATTAATGATTCAGCCCGATTAATCATTGTCTTGCTGTAGACCCCACCGCTGGCTGACTTCCTTGCTCACTGTCCTGCCTCTTATCAAGCACTACATAGGAATGTGTCAACGACCACAGCAGGGCTTGACCCACCAAACACTATTAGCTCTAAGAGACGATGAGTTCACACATTTTACAAGAACAGACAGGGATTTCACACCGTGATATTAATGTGCACTGCACTTCAAGAATTAGGTCCCAACCAATGTACATCTAAAATTTGTTTATTAATTCTGACATTTTTCAGCTCACTCTTTTTCAATCTTGCTGTGTCCAAGAGGTGCTTAAGCAAATAAAGCCAGAGGAACATTTCCACCTGTTCCTTCCAACCTGAAAAAAGCAATTACTATACCTACTGGCCTGGAACTAACTTCTACAGAGCTTAAATTTATACCTGTGAGGCCAGTACTATTTTTGACAGTAAAGATTTTTTGAGGGGCATTCAAGGCTACACATTCAAACAACAATAGCTAAATCACTTGATCTTATCCAGACTTCTATAAGTACATAGAAACTTGTTCACTTAGATATAATTTCATTGAATTATCCTGGATACCTTTATTAAGGAATTTCAAGTGGATTTTATTTTCATCAGTACATAAATTAACTTTTAGACATGTAGTACTATAGACAGATTGAGATTGACATCAGTACCCAGTTACCCAGGCTTCCATTCAGACAATGATTAATGATTCCATTTCAGCAGCACATTTCCTGCTCTGCATGGAAAGTATCCTTTAATAACAGTTTAAAAGTATTTTTTATGTATTCAAAAATAAATGCATCTGGATTGATTAGGAAAATCATCAGAAATGATTATAAAAAAATTATAGTAATAATACATCCGACTCAAATTTAATTCTCATTTCCTGTTATAATAACCGTCACTCTTCTGGATAGATGTTCCTGTAGATTTTGTGTGGTTGTAGAGATTTGTGCTCATTCAGCCACAAGGGTGTCAGGTACCAGGTAGGGTGTCAGGTAGGGTGAGTAGGTCTGGGGTGCAGTCAGCATTCCAATTAGTTGTTTCAAGATGTTCAGAAAGGTACAGAGAAAAGTACAGAGATACTCAAGATCCCATTCCAATTCAACCCAAATAAACCATATATAGTAGTAAGCCATAAAGTGAACAGGGGCATTGCCATGTGTGAACAGGCTTGGGTCTTCTAGTTCAAGTGACGGAAAATTCAAATAATTTACTATTCAAAATCATCCAATTTTGTGCATTCATGTTTGTGTTAACAATATTATATGTGTGTGTGTGTGTGTGTGTGTGTGTGTGTGTGTGTGTGTGTGTGTGTGTGTGTGTGTGTGTGTGTGTATCCCCAAACTTTTACTATATTTACTTATTTAACTTAACTTGCTTGCCAAAGCCTTAAGATGTCATCTGTACAATAAGATAATAACTTGCCATTATATGTGCTGCCTGTGTATTTTTTACATTCTGACTTGCACATCAACTGTGCCTTTTTTTGATCTATAGAAACTTCCTGGAAAACCATATTGCCATTATTATGAAATTGTGCTTTAAAGATCCCACTTAAAATTTTGATCTCTGTAAATTAAATACAATATTACTTGAAAGTTATTGAGTTTCATTAGGCAGAAACATAATAAGAACAATAATAAAAAGATGACATCACTGTAAAGTCATGCAAAACAATGAGATTTTTAAATGAATAATTAAAATTTACTTTCTCACTCGGTCACATTAAATAGATGATAGAGAGCCTGCCAGAAAGTTCTGCAGGACATCTGGTTGAGAAGCTGTGTCCTGCAGATTAGGTCCTACTTTTTGTTATTTTAATATGTGAATGAATAATGACTTATTTTTTCAGCAGCTCAGTTTTTTCCCCCAGCGTTTCTTCAGTGTTTTCCACAGAATAGTGCTAGAGTTCATGTTACCAAAAAAAAAAAAAAAAGAAAGAAAAAAACCTTTCCAGTATAGATCGTGCAATTATTACAATAATTTTAAGCACAACACAGATACACATACAAAGCATAATGCATTGCATTTCTAGCCTGTGCACTGTGGGTAAAACCCAAATATCAATATATTTGTTTTATTAGTTTTATTATTTAAGTGAACCAAAAACTGTGTTGTTAACAAATACTAACACAGATCTGAAAACATTATTAGTGTCACGCTCGGATCAAGAGTTGGATTTGACATTATTAGTGTCACACTCGGATCAAGAGTCAGAATACAGTCAGAAGTCAGTACGTTTAATTTGCCATAGTACACAGAACCCAAGAGCGTTCCTCAGGTCCATACTCCTCCCAGTCCATGAGGTATTCCAGGCACCCCTTTGTCCCCTACAGGTTCAGGGTCCGTGGGTTTGTCAGGGCCATAAATCCGGGACAGGGCGTCTGCCTTGCTGTTCTTGAAACCCAGACGATCGCAAGCAAGTGAAGAACACGGCCCATCTGGCTTGTCTAAGGAGAAGATAAGGATGCCCCAGTATGATGCTCGCTGTTAAGTTCTCCAGAACGAGAAACCGGACACAGGACACAGTACTTCACCCAAGCACACCCAGAGGGTCTCCCTTTGATGGTTTTAACCGCCAGCTCCCCTGTCCCTCTCTTCCGGCGCAGCAATAAAGTGCCCGTGTTCACCAAAATACAGGCAGGCTCTAGCCACGAGGCGATGCCCTCTCTCTCTTCTTGACAGCCGTTAAGATCCGACTTTCATGGGCTCGGGCTTCGGAGTAGCAGTTGGAGTGTGAAGGAATAGATTTTGTCTCCAAGGACAGACCAGAATATAGTCAGTACGTTTTATTTGCCATAGTACACAGACAAAAGCTTAGGTTGAAGCAAGAACCGGAAAACAGGTATAATCTGAAACAGGGTAAGTCCAGGGATGATCGCTAGTATGAACTGAAGATCGGAGAGTGAGTAAGTGAGAACGGGATTAATTGGAGACAGGTGAAGTTGATTAGTATGAAGGCAAGGCGCTGCGAGTGTGCTGATTGCAGAGGGGAGGTGTGGCTGGTGGTTTCCTGACAATTAGAATATAGAAAGCTCAGTTTTAATGTTGTAATCTAGGTTCAAAAGATATAATTTATACAGATGTCAGGTCAACAAAAAACTATGTACAAAATTCCCATTCTAATGACAACTCAAAAACATGCAAGTATGCAGAAAAACTTGAGCATAGAAATAGGAAAAGATTGACATGTTGGGAAACAATTCAACATTGGTGTGGATTTCTAATTTATTATTCTAATATGCCCATTTTAAGTTGTACTTTCTGACCCTAGTTAAGGAATAATATCAAGTTCATTAACATTCGTTAATTTTACTGAGCTTCTACTGAAACAGAAAAGAGACAAAGAGACTCAACAAACAACAAAGAGACTCTGCCTTCAGAACAGGGGACAAGGCGGCCTTAAAAACAGCAAGGGCCAAACTGTCTCGTGCCATCAGAGAGGGGAAGCGCGCACACGCGAAGAAAATCCACAACCACTTCCAGGACAGTGGAGACACTCGGCGCATGTGGCAGGGGATTAAGGCGATCACGAATTACAAGACCACATCACCTGCTTGTGACCGTGACACCTCCCTCCCAGATGCGCTGAACGACTTCTACGCCCGGTTTGAGGTACAGAACAATGTGGTGGCGAGGAAGACCATCCCTCCTTCCACTGACCAGGTGCTCTGTATTACCACAGCTGAAGTGAGGAAAACTCTATGCAGAGTTAACCCACGGAAGTCTGCTGGACCTGACAACATTCCTGGCAGAGTGCTCAGGGAATGTGCAGAACAACTAGCAGATGTCTTCACTGACATCTTCAACATCTCCCTGAGCAGTAACCACTGTTCCTTCGTGCCTCAAGACGACGACCATTGTTCCCGAGCCGAAGAAGTCCAAAGAAATCGACTGTCTCCTGCCTCAATGACTATCGTCCCGTCGTGCTCACTCCCATCGTGATGAAGTGCTTCGAGAGGCTTGTCATGAGGCACATCAAAACACAGCTTCCACCCTCCCTGGACACCATGCAGTTTGCGTATCGTACAAACCGTTCCACGGACGATGCCATCTCCACAACCCTCCACCTGGCCCTCACCCACCTGAAAAACAAGGACTCGTACGTACGAATGCTGTTCATTTATTTCAACTCAGCATTCAACACAATCATTCCTCAGCACCTGATCGAGAAGTTGAACCTTCTGGGCCTGAACACCTCTCTCTGCAACTGGATCCTGGATTTCCTGACTGGGAGACCTCAGGCAGTCCGGATCGGGAACAGCATCTCCAGCACCACCACACTGAGCACTGGAGCCCCTCAGGGCTGTGTGCTCAGTCCACTGCTGTTCACTCTGCTGACTCACGACTGTGCACCAATGCACAGCTCGAATCATATCATCAAGTTCGCTGATGACACGACCGTGGTGGGTCTAATCAGCAGGAACGACGAGTCAGCATACAGAGAGGAGGTGCAACGGCTAACAGCCTGGTGTGGAGCAAACAACCTGTCTCTGAACGTGGACAAAACGAAAGAGATGGTTGTGGACTTCAGGAGAGCACAGAGCGACCAATCTCCACTGATTATCGATGGATCCTCTGTGGAGATCGTCAAGAGCACCAAATTCCTTGGTGTTCATCTGGCAGACAACCTCACCTGGTCACTTAACACCAGCTCCATCACCAAGAAAGCCCAGCAGCGTCTCTACTTCCTGAGAAGGCTGAGGAAAGCCCACCTCCCTCCCCCCATCCTGTCCATGTTCTACAGAGGGACCATTGAGAGCATCCTGAGCAGCTGCATCACTGCCTGGTTTGGGAATTGCACCGTCTCGGATCGCAAGACCCTACAGAGGATAGTGAGGACAGCTGAGAAGATCATCGGAGTCTCTCTCCCCTCTATCATGGACATTTACACCACACGCTGCATCCGCAAAGCACACAGCATTGTGGATGACCACACACACCCCTCACACACATACTTCACCCTCCTACCATCAGGAAAACGGTTCCGAAGCATTCGGGCCGTCACAACAAGACTGTGTAACAGTTTCTTTCCACAAGCCATCAGGCTTCTCAACACAAAGAACTGAACAGAACTCACACACACTCATTGCTCTGTTTCGTTTGTACTTTTTCCTGGGTATAGTTTTTACATTTCTCCTCACACAGTACTGTATATTTAAGTATACAGTAGGTTTACTAGTCGGCACTATACTTGGTTTTTGTCTTTTGTCTTGTCTTGTCTTGTGTTGTCTGTCTGCACTCTGTCTGTCTGTACTGTTCTTTTGTTTGCACTGTTTGCACCAGGCTGCACTCGATGCACTTTATGTTGTTTTGTTGTTTAGTGTAGCACCAGGGTTTCGAAGGAACGTTGTTTCGTTTTTACTGTGTACTGTGTACCACTGTGTATAGTAAAAATGACAATAAAAGCCACTTGACTTGACTTGACTTGAAAAGCTACTGTCCTATTTTAAACTGCTGCTTCATATTGCTGAATTGTTCACTTTCTGTGATTCTTTTAAAAATGTATAAATTTAAAAAATATTGTTAAAATGTGGTTATTTTTTTAGTATTTAATCAGTTGTCAGTTTTTAGAAACTCTTCTCAGAAAATTATATGGTCATTATAAAAATAAAAAGCTGCTTTAAAGACTCCAGTCTGGATTTTCACCAGGCTTTATAGTAAATTATGAAATCATGTTCAGCAAATTTTCAGACCTATTCTATTCTTTTGCAATAATTCTTATGCAAAAATGTCTTACACAGCCACTGGAATCATAAAACTTATGGGTCAGTTGTTTAGTTTCTCTCCTGTAAAAGCCATACACACACAAAAAAAGAGGCTTGTTCATGTTTTGTTGAACAGCTTCTTGTTGTACAATCAAAATTAAAATCTTCTTTATTTTCAGTGGTGGGACACTACAGTAATTGTGTTAAATGAATGACATGTTTATTTGGTTTATTAATGTTTATTTTTTATTATTAAAGGAGCACTTAGTTTGAGGGAAAGGACTTTGGGAGCTTCAAATCAAACATTTCAAATATCAACTCTTCTCATATACTGTTTACTGCTCCCACCTCAGTTTACAGATGTGACATGATGATGCATACTGTAACATAGGCAATTGTTTCAGAGGTAGGATGTATGAGTTATGAAAGTAAATATATAGAGTATATTTATATTTTAACATTTAGAAATCTATAAAATCAAAAATAGCTTGATAGAATATTTAATAAAGCCATGAATAACATGCACAACAGTAAAGGTTAACCCCAAGAATTGATGGAGGGATGTAGCATGAACACACACACACACACACACACTTTGACTGACAGAGCACAGTAGTGGGGAAATTCCCACACTGTGCAATTTGTAGTGCATGCACACACACACACACACACACACACACACACACACACACACACACACACACACACACACACACACACACCTACACACTCTCACACTCTTCATTCCTTCACATGGAACTGTGCCATCTCTGTCTCTGTCTGAGGGAAACAGAGCTTGACTTTGCCTTCAAGTCTTGATTTGAATGGTATTCGATGAGGTGTGTCATCCTCTTACCTTCCAGTGCCTCTCTGGATCCTCCTCTTTAGCCCCTTCAGTCCCTTCCTCTCCTTCTCGATCTTTCCTCTCTCTTTTTTCACTCATTCATCACTATGAACGGACAGCTCTCTAATGAAGGAGAGTGAATGCAGGATGGAGGCATTCTCCTCAGCTTTCCATCCATTCACTGGCCCATTCCCTTAAATGGCTGCTGGCACACAATAGCCGGTGTAAATAAAGATCAAATGAAAAGAAGCTGTGACACTCCTGAATAGCAGAGGGGAGATGCTATCTCAACAAACTGATATCCAAAACCACTCTGGAGGACGATAAAGGCCTTTTGCTTGTTGAAGAGTGTCTCTCTTTTTGTTTTAAATGCTGGGTTAGGTTACAGGGTTGACAGGGAGAGGGCAACAAGGGTGAGAGGATGAGAATTCGAGGTACAGATAGACAAAAGTGTAGATATAGAGTAAAATAGTACATTCACTGAAAGAAAAAAAAAAAGACAAATTTATACAGAGCTGGACAGACCACAGGATTCCTTTTTTCTGTACAGTACCATCAATTACATGACATCAAATGACAACATATCCAAGCATTTAATTTAGATTCTTATTAGGTTAGTAATAACATACAAGGTAATTGTAAGGTAATCAAACTAAACTGGAAAAGGATATCATTAATACGCATTGTGAATTAGTGTCAATGTTAACAAAGCTAACAAACAAACGAATATCTTATTCTTTTGGCACTTACAATCCTAAATAGATCAAAATATATATATTTCTCTTTTAGAAGAACAATTCTCATTATCATATTAGAGGTAAGGATTTAGCACTGAAATCAAGCTAATTTTTGTTTCATCAGAATTATATATATATATAGTATAGAATGGGATGTCATGTAGATGACAGGAAAATCAGTGGCCCCAGGTTTTGTTTAATCTATTTTTGTCATTATTATATATATATATTTCACATATATAGTAGTATTATGATCAGCAGATTCTTATTCCACAGATTTCCATTAGGAGATTCAAACAACTTGCTTCATACAAATATACTGAAATATATGTCCTTTGTGCTCATCTACATCTCAAAAGACTTAGAACATTAGGAAACAGCTTTTGTTTCTTAGAAAAAAAACAGCATTTGTTGTCTCTACCCGAACCTTTACTGATGTATTCAGATTTTGGCAGATTCTCATAATCTATATTAAAACTACAGGATTATTATGTTTCTTGGAAATCAGGCTTGATGTATATTCCATGTACAAATCATTCCAGTGCTGTTAGATGTTCAGGAGAAAGGAATGCATGATTGAACAATGTCATTCAGGATAATGAGTGCTGTTTATCTTTATAATGTGCAAAAAAAGACTTATTAGGGTGAGCTAATATAGATATTGTGTGTTTTTTTTTTATATAAATAAAGATGCTAGAAGTGGATATTAAACCACCAGAAAAACTGTTCTAGACCAGGCTTGTAATTTGATGTACTGAAAAAAAAAGGAACAATGGAAGGAACTGCAGAATTATAAATAAGATTATTTTTGATTTTCTTTGCAAGGATTTTTCTGTGGGTCTGAATGTCTTTGAATGCACACCTGGTCACAGAACAAGGAAGTGATGCAATAAAATGAAAAAGAAGGGAGGTTTGCTTTAATTTAGGAAAAGGTAGCTAAGGGCGTTCTTTCAGTTCCGTGTTAATTAGATGATCATTGTGTTTTTGAAAGGCAGACTGCTGCTGTCTGTAGAATTGGGACTTCTAAACTTCTAAAGTTTAGACTTCTAAATCTAAACTCATCATTAGAAAGACTCCTGTCAGATTTGCCCTAAAGGAGAAAAAAGAATGTCCTGCCTCCACAAAAATGTAGATTTCACGATTTAGATATCCAAAACCAATTTGTAGGTGTTGCTTCGTCATGTAGCTATGTTGGAAGTGATTAATGATGACACATTTCTGGGTTTTGTTTACTTTGTTGAGGGCTGTGGTTTTGCTATTCAGGAGTGAACTGAAGGAGATGTGTTCAGTATAGAACTGTACACATAAAAAGAAAAAAATAACATACAGGTATTAAAACACAGGTAATAATATATTTTTACTTTCAATGAAATCACTCAAAGAGTTGGAATATATACAGTATATACACCTAGTCACATCTAGACACAGGCATGATTTTTATTGAAAAAACTCTCTTATCATGAATAAAACTCACCAAAGATGTTCTTTGCTAGTTGGATATTTCTTTCTGGCCATGCAATCCAGTTCAACCCAAAGCGGTTCAATAGGATTAAGATCTGGTGACTGGGCAGGCAATTTCAGGATAGCTAACACTCCAACGTTTGCTTTTTTTAACTTAACAACTACAGAGCTTTGATGTATGCATCAGTAATTGTCTTGCTGTATGGTGAAGTTGGTTTCAATTAGCATCAGTTCAACTGCAATTGCATAGTGCTTTAATATGGAATGGTAGCATGTTGGTTCAGTATTCCTTTCAACTGGAATAAACCTCCGACCTCCCCTTTTCCAAAAAAACTCAAACCATTAAGCTTTAATTTCTAAAAAACTGAAACTTTTTGACATGCACTGCATATACACACTATATCAACAAAAGTAGGTACACAATTGTAAAGCATGTCTCTGCCTTAACTAAAACCCTTGTTACCGAATGAACACAAATCGCCACAACCACACGAAAAAACTTTAGTGTACCATCATCCAAGACCAGCTGTTGAATGGGATGTTTAAAAAGTTTATAAATAATAAAAAGGTTTTATATGGACAAAAGGTGACGGACATCTGACTGCTGATTTTTAAACATTTAATTGCACATTTGTTCTGTGACGATGGTTCAGGTTCACTAGAGCTTTTAGTGTATTTGTAGAATATAATTGTGTACGTAATTTTGTCCATGCATATATATATATATATATATATATATATACACACACACACCTCTCTCTCTCTCTCTCTCTAATATATATAATCTATCTATCTATCTATCTATATATCTATCTATCTATCTATCTAATCTAAAAATTTTAGAGGGTGAAGCTACAGTAAAACAATATGATACAACTATGCAGTGACAGGCAGTCAGGGCCAGCAAAGCCTTCTCTGCTGGCCTAAACACTATCAAAAGCACTCAACCTACATTTACAACCTAAATTCTAATATTTGTTCCATGAAATTGTATTAATTTATTCCCAACAGTCTATTCTCTTCATTTTGTAGCGTCTCTTCTGGCAGCACTGCTTCCAGTACGTGTTTATAGATGTTAGATATTTTGTCCAATCAGATTTCAGCTTCTGTGTGCTGCCATGTAAATCTAATCTGCCCAGGGCCTTCAAGGTATGTAATGCTGGCCTTTTTACTATAGTATCCTTAAGAAATAGCTCTATTTCTTTAACCAATCAGATTTTATATTTGCCTCACAGGGCAGCTAGCTGGTCCAGAATAGCGTCAGCATTTTTCCGTCTTCTGATTGGTTGATCAGAGGGAAACTTTTATAGTCAAGTTCGACTGGTAAAACACGTGTGCACGCTGCACACATTAATAAATCAGAGTTAGACTTTTTTATGCCTTCGAAGGAAGAGAAATTGATTTGGTCTCAGACATACTTAAAAAATTCATTTTCAAGAAAAGCTAGACATGGTGAGGAGGTCGGCCAACCCCAAAGTTAGCTTGTCTTAGCCCAGGAAAGGGTTTGTTCACCACTTCCAGACCAGTGAATACGAGCAGTACCACTGACTTAAAGCCTCTGAGCACATTATGACTATGCATGTCAGGTGGGTAGGTGGTATTTTATTTACATTTTTATGTTTTTGTCATGTAATTAGTCTAA